>QLOD02128397.1:0-21744 GCA_003260245.2 Sideroxylon spinosum | reverse complement strand
GATAATGAATAAGGGATAACTACTTGATAATAAGATAATCTTAATAATGATGATATTGATAATGCTCTGGATGTAATTAGTTGTTATTACTTGCTATGCAATAGTGGCTGTTGGGGGCAAGATATGATATTTTAATTGGTTTACATGAGTGATCTATCATTATATGGTATGTTCATGTTAGTAGCATGATAAAACGTGTTATATGCTTGCATGTAAAGTGGGCACACGTGATATAGTGCTCTCTCCTATAGTTATGGTTATAGGTTTTGAGATGGGCCTACTAATAGAGACTTTAGTTAGTTGACTTATATTGTCCTTTTAGATTACCAAAATATGTAATTTTTTTTATCCTTGATAGAGTAGCGAGTTGTATTTATTTATTATTGTATATTATTCAGGTTGTATTGCACTGACTGAGCCTTAAGTATATTATGGAGCATTATTACCTGATAATATTTGAAGCTTGGTTAATATTATTTCTTATTGTGGGTGTCTACTCCAGGATAGTTCTATGGCTCTAATTGACTTTTGTGGTTATTTTGTGTTAGTTGCATGTGATAACTTATTTCACCCCGGGTTACAAAACCCGAGGTGTGACATTTACCTCTTATGTGCAAAAGACATGGTCTCACTTGCGTATGACTACGGTTCCATTTGTTAAAATTGAAATATTTTCAAAAGATAACCTTTTTCAAGCTATGGTTCATGTTACGTGGTAAACACTTGATTTGAGATGTCGTATATATGTGTTATTAACAATATGAGATATGGTATGGTATGTGGTGCTAATGATCTGAGATAGCACGCGTTGCTAATGACACAGTATGACATGAGTTGCTGATGATATGTGATGGCTTGTATAACAAATGAGATGACTATAATGATGATGAGTTTTGGAAATGGATAATGAGTATATGGTTGATTTTGTATTGATTTTGGGGATGTGAGGTATTACGAAATATTGCATATACATGTATACTCATGGATTAAAAATCTCAAAATCTGCTTAAAGTTTTGTTATCATTCAAACACGTCAATAGTCTACATAATGACGTTTATTTTTTCATATTCATTGTGGTCGAAAATTACCTCTATAAGAAACAATTTCTTACATCAGTGCTAAAGGAAAAAGTTATCATCACACTGTTCTTTTTAAAAATTTTCAAATGTAAGAAAATTTTAAAATATGTCTGTATTTATTAAGGATAAGTTTTCTATATAATGAAATGTCATACAACTTTAGGAAACTAAAATAAAAATTTTAGTTTCAAAAATATAGGTGCCATTTGGTATACTAGTTTTGAACTTATTTTCCATTTTGCTTTTTTAAAAACAAGAAAAACAGTTCAAAATGCATGATCACTAGTGTTTTCAAAATCTGTTTTAGAAAATAGAAAATAAGTTTAAACATGAAATAAAAAAAATTGTTAAAACGTCATTTTAAGCGTTTTTAACCAAAAATAAGAAAAATCTAAAATTACGAAAAACATAAATATGTCAAATCAAATGTGTTTTCTATTTTCCTTGTTTTGGAATTTTCAAAATATAAAATACATAAAACTGAAAATAGAAAATAAATTTAAAAATACTACCATACTTATGAAAAGTAAATTTTATTAAGATGTGTGATTTTATATTTATTAGTTACAAAATGAAAAAAAATAAATTAAAATTTTGAAGCTCAATAAATTCTAATTAATGGTTATAATATCTATCTATCTAATTAATGGTTATATAAAGAGTGTGCCTTCTCAAAAAATAAGTACGTTCATTCTCTTGCTAATTAAATGTATGCATCATAAGTTATGTTGTAATATCCCAAATTTTTGTATGGATATAAATTCATATTTTAAACACATTTCGGGCTTGAAATATTGTTAATTAAGCTCATTAAGTCATTAGGTATGGGTTAGGTTTGCAAATTTTGGGAGAAAAAGACAAAATAAGTCAAAAGTTGACTTTTTGACCTAAGGGGATAAGAGGGGCACCCCGGCACTATAGCGCGGGTGCCCGGACTGTGTAATAATTGACAGATTGATGTGCTGTGACTTGTTTCAACCAAGCCACTCCCCTACAGCCACCCTACATCATTATTAGGGGATAGGGAGGACATGTAGGCTCCTGTGGAAACATATGAATGTATTGTTACCCTTGGGCTTAGGCTCATAAAAAAGGGCAACGGTTTAGGTGGGTTATAATGATTAGCATATGATTTAAGAGACGTGGTGGTGGGTCGATGAAAATAAGAGGGGTACTGAGATTGCCCCCAAGTTGAAAGCCCCGAAAACCGGCGTCGGAATAAGTCTTCATGCCTGTAGACCAGAAACCTACAACATGACGTATGATAAGGCTAATCGTGGCCTGGCTTTGTGCCTTAACGACGACAGTAGGCTAATCGTGGCCTGGCTTTGTGCCTTAACGATGACATGTAGTTTAAGGCTAATCGTGGCCTCTAACGACGACTTGGATAGTACCCACCCCCATCGTGAAATTGGAAATGGATATGTGAAATCATAGTTATGATGAAAAAGATGAATGGATATGTGAAATCATAGTTACGATGAAAGAGATGAATGACAATGTGGACTTGGATTATGATGATTCATATGTTTATTAGTGATATGAGATAATGCTAAGATTTAAACTCTCAGAAGCTATGGTTATACAGTATATGTTTTATGATGCTTGATTTCCTTTGAAATATTGCCCATATGAATATATGTTGAAATCTTGATTTGTAAGTAAACTTATAAGGTTGCATGTTATATATGTTTTTATGGTGCTACGTGCGCACAAGTGGATAGTGCTTATGTCCCTATAGATTCTGTTGCAGGAAATGAACACAATCATTAGGTGGGCATTTGGTTGGGAGTCAAAGTGCATGGACAGTGTTGAAATTTAAAATTTTTTTTAATTTTTAAAATTTTGGGCCTGTAATATAAAGTTAAAGTTTTAAAGATTTGTACATTTGGATTGTATTGGCTATAAGGCCTATCTTTATTTTTATGTCTTATGGGATGTATTAGAGCATTATAGCCTGGCCATGGCCAAGGCACAGTTGTATTATTTTATTTCAGATGTATTATTTGAGTATTGCTTCGGGTGGTTAGAGTGCTCTGATTAGGGAAGGGTGGTTTTATGTATATAACAGGTGTAATCCACTCACTTCCCAGGTTACCGGCAATTCGGGGCATGACATACGCCTTCGGTTTTTCCATTACGTAGAACTTATCAACAATTTAATCATAGTTAAAATATCAGGTAACATATATATTACTCAATATGTGTAATCAATTAATTTATAAAAAAGAATTATCTTCTTTTTTATTGCCTTCAAATAGGATATATTTAATGTAAATTTAATTATTTCTTTTTTTTTTTAATGTCCCTATTCTTAATATGGATAAACATTTTTTTTATCCTTTTTCTTTCTCTAATTATCTTTCAACCTATGTAGATTTTAATATAGCATAATTATCCAAGAAATTTTCAATGTCACTATAAATATAAATAAATAAACACATCATATTTGAAGATGGAATCAAAATTTTATTAATGTAATATGAAAATTGAATTGCCATATTTTCAAAAACTTTATTACAAAGCATGTAAAATAATTATATTTTTTTAGTTTATTTTATTAGTATAAGTTATGGTCTAAAAACAACTATAAATTATAGTCAATAAATTATACCGATAGAGTTCAAAACAACATACATAATATGCAAACTTTTGCATGCTCTTTGCTAAAAGTAAATCCACTAAAAAAATAATACCAATTCCATTTGGAGGAGTTTATATGAAATTGAAATTGAAATTGGAACCCAATGATCAAATTATAAATACACACACACACATATATATATATATATATTATGTAAAATATATATTTACATATATTGAAAAAAAAGATTAATAGGTTAGAAAGAAAACAATATTCATATATATATATATATATATATATATATATTTGTGTGTTTATTTCTTTTTTCAACATAAAAAGTTTATTTTGGATAAAATATCAAAATGATTTATACACTGCCCATAAAAAGTTTATGTAGAATTAAGATCAAATGATAAGACTAATATTATCTCATAATGATATGATAGGATTTATTTGCGAATGATAAAATCAATTAGTGTTATTTTGTCTCAATTCTCAATAATTGTTCTAAATATAAAGGAAATCGTTAATATTGAGCCTTAAACTATTTATATGTAATGTATTTGTCAAAATTTTGAGGTGAAAAATAATATTATATAGATTTTGAAATTGCAAGTGTTACAAATACCAATATGAATAACCTTCAATAGAATAATCCACCCTCAGATCTATAAATCCCATTCTGAAAATAGATGCTAGGGTTTGTAGATCAATAACCAAAAATAAATAAACAAGCCACAATACACACCAGATTCAACAAACACCACAAGAGACACAAGGATTTGTTAACTAGGGTAAAAACTCATTTGAATCAAATCAAAGGAGAAAACAATCGTGAATCCTTGACATGGATCAGCCAAATGGTTTTATTATAATTAAAGGTTACAAGAAACTCACCCTAGAAATTACAAATTCACTGAATCAATTGTCCTATTGATCTACTTGTACTCAATCTCTCTTTCCTTGACAGCTAGACACTCGCAATGCATCTTTTCCTTGGAACTTCAATTTACCCCAACTACTATAGAAGTGATTTTCAATCTAGTAGACAACACTAGATCTGAGATTCAAAAGCATATGATTTTCACCAAAGAAATATGAACAAGAGGCTAGGAATTAAGATGGGTTTTTACCTCTCAGGTATTTTTCCACTCAAAAATTGATAAGTTCTGGTTTGGGGAAAAGTAAAGACTGCTTTTGAATTTTGTACCTGAAAAACAGAGGAAAACAAAACTTCACAAGTGCACGAGGGTCAATCTGAAATATAACCCAGTGAGAATCCGGGGTTGAACTCAGGGAAGTGTGATCTTTCAAAAGTCTTTTACAAGAAAATTTATATGAAAACGTAGAATAGTGACTAAGTGAATTTTTGTTTGATTTGAAATTGGTAAATGAATGTTTTCTAAATTAAGTAATCCATAAACAAAGGTACTCATCCCAATTCAATCTATGCGTTAGTTTCAATTTTTATAGTCAAGATTTTCCCTTGTTTTAACTCAATTCAAGTACAACTCGGTGTAAATGAATCGGATGATTTTTCTTTTGATTCATAAGAAAATATCAAGATTGAATTTGACTTTACTATTTTTTTCCTTAAAATCATGAATCATGCCATCGGATCGAGTATTCTCTATGCAAGGATTATCAACCCAGACATACAGAAGCAGGATCTTAACTATGATTCAAGGTTTCTAATTTGTAAAAATAAAAAACTAATTCCCAATATTCATTTTTTTCATACAATATTGAACTACTAATCACAATCAGAAAGTCTGGATTTAGGAACCTAACCAAGCATTTGCATGAATTGGGATGAGTATAAGAATCTAGCTACTCATAACTAAAGAAAGAAAATCTTACTATGTTAAAACACATATAAACACAAAGATAAAATCTGAAATTGAAATTGAAATAAAAAAAACTTACAACGTAGAATCTTACGTTCAAAGATTGAAAGTTCTTTAAAACCCTAGACCTAATATTATAAAACTGAAAGAAAAAAGAATGGAAGGTGTAAAAAATATATATATCTCCACGTTTCTGCAAGTGACATATATAAAGGAAATTAAAAAAGAACTCTTCAGCTTCTTGAAACGGCCTTTGAAAAAGTCCAGATGAACCTTCGAAGGTGCCTTTGAAGGGTACTTAGCCTTCAGAGGGCCCTTCGAAGAGTAGGCACAGACTTCAATTTTTTTCAGCTTTCTTCAGTCAACCCTCTTCTGTCATACGAACGGGGCTTCGAACAAGGTATCCTTCAAAGATGCCTTTGAAGGGTAATGTCATACTTTGAAAGTTTTTTTATCTTCTTTTCTTCTTCACCTTCTGTCATGCAAAGGCATGTCCGAAGGTAACCTCCCTACGAAGGGGCCTTCGAAGGGTCCTCCAGACTTATCCTATCTTCCTTTATTTTTGCAACACTTCCATGCATTTATCATTTTCTCACCTGCAATGGACAATATTTGATATAAGTGAGGGAATTATCTCCATTTACTCTTTTTAACCATTGATTAATCACATTTACACATAGATAATTTACCATTTTATGTAATTAATCAAGTAACTTGGTTGAAAAGATGTTTCTTGGTATTTCAAGTGGGAGATTTAGGGTTTAAAATGGGTTGGGTCATGGTGCAGAACATGAGCTGAAATTCTATAGCCATGGTGTAGAACATGAGCTAAAATTCTATAGCCTTCATAGGTAGGTCACGAGCGCGAGCTACATGTGGTATGCCCGCGAGGCATACTGAAATTTACATATTCTAAACAGGATTATGTACCAAAGTTTCATATTACTATATTTTACTCAACTTGTGCACTTTTACAGAAGCTCAAAAAAATAGCCCAACAACCTACTAAATCTTTTACATATCCATCTTCTTCTAAACATCCATGATGATAAATAGAGGTGTTCAAACATTTTTTAGCCAATGTTTGCTCACTTATCTTGAATTTCATGACTCATTGGATGACATTGTGGCATTATAAACTCTACAAAATAAAACTTACAGCTAAAATGTTTGCTCGAGAATTGCCAGCACAAATAAGACCTATACAAAACACTAACAATCTCCCCCTTTAACAATTCTCAGACAAAACACAATCTAACCCATATTACGAAATAATAACCTAGTTGTCACAAGTTGCATCGAGTACCTGCTGCTAGAAGAAAATAACTTCAACAAGAAAAACATCAAGGCATATGTGGTATAGTAAAATAAATATTGCTCCCCCTAAATCAAAGTATCAAACAACTTATAAACTTCTAAATGCAACACAAATAAGGCAACATAATCAATAAAAAGTCAACACCTTCTTCCCCTTTTTTGTCAAGGAATTGACAAATACAGCATGCAAAATCCAAGAACCTAATGAGGAAACAACCTAAAAAAAAAAAAAAAAAATCCAAGGTCAAGATATTCAAATCAAAGAAAAATTCGTAATTCTTCCCCTTAATCATATTACCATGTTTCCTTATTTCGGATAAGCAATTGGCAAGAACAATCAAAACAAAAACTCCCCCTCAAGAAGATACCCAGAATAAGGTAAGAAATCAAAGGCATGAGCTTACTAATTAAAATCTACCAACATTAAATAAATAAATAAACTAAATCAAGTCAATGAAAAAAATAAAATGTGAAGGGTTTTTGCACATAATCACTAAACAAATTCACAAGTAAGTAAATCTATGATAAAAATTGTTATTCTTTTACACTTCAAACCAAACACACTTAAGCATGAACATTAAGATGAACTAAAAACATGAGAATGATGAATGCCTATAAAGCAATGCACAATATATCTTTGAAAGTCATTTTCAAGAATTTAATCATTTCATACAGAGATAAGAAAAATAGATTACACTATCACAACCTTCACACCTATAGTCAAACCAGTATGTAAGAAAATTTGTCTAACCAATTCTCATTCTTTTTATGCTCCAAAGTAGACATGAGAAAGGTATGCAATGTTCAACTCACATCTCTCATTCTACATGGTGATTGGTGGCTTTCATTCACTTCAAGGGTAGGTAGCCCTCTCAGTTTTACCTCACTGACTTTTCTCACTTGATGTGCAATGGTGCCGGTGATTTTCACACTATCCCTTGTGGTAGCCCGTTCTAATCTATTACTTAAATTTTCAACTCCAACAAATTAGGCATACAAGGGTTAAATAGGCATGAAGAAACAATCAAGTGCTCACTATGAGGAATCTCTATACGAGAGAGTAAGTAGTACTAAGACTCAAAGATGTGTTTAAGTGAGGTATACTATAACCATGTAAGTGCTCATCAAGTCATTGGAAAGTATAGGAGATTGAAAGAAACACATGTCAGAGTATAGACCCCTACTACATGAATATTCAAGATCACAAACGACTTACCACCTCAAAAAAAAAAAAAAGAATCGTTTTTTTATTTTCTAATTTTTTTATATCAAAACAGAAAAATAAAAAAAATTAAATATAAAAGTGGAAACTAAGTAGGTGAGCACACACCTATGGGCTCCCTAATCTACATATGTTGAATCTTAGGAAAGATATCCTTAGACTTCACATGATTGAATTTCATTGGGGTTCTAATCTCATGGTTTAGAATCAACATTGCCAATTCATTATTCAAAATCTCTACCCTTTTAACCAAATCATGGAATCCATTAAACACAAAAGGCTTTTTAGCACTAGGTTGAGTTTGCATAAAATACATGCCCCCCCCCAAAATTGTTTCTAGGCATACCATGCAATTTATAACAATAATGTCTTATATTCCCTTTCACACCACAATGATGAAAAATAGAAACAAATTTATATGTGGTGTGTGGAAACATAAGGGGTCTCTTTTATCGGCATGCATCCTAGGTAGGCTATTGAAAGTATTCACCTTAGGATAAGACTTACCTTGAGACCTTGAAGCTTTAACATTATTTACCATTTCCTTTTTTTGTTTGGCTTCAAGTTCCCCCGCCTAGGTCTTTGAGGATGAAGTGACAAATTCCGAGCGATCCACTTTCTTTGACTTTTCTCCAACATATCCTATCCCCATAGAATCATTGGCATACCTTTGAGATCCCAAAATGACCTCAAGGCTCTTGGAATTGGAATTCCACTTCATAATGGGCTCATTCACCTTTGAAACTTTCAAATTTAGTTCCTCAACCTATTCTTTAAGAGAATTGTTACACATGGTTAGCTCAATTTTTTGCTTTTTCAAAGAGTCCACAATTTCCACTAGCTTATTTATTTTATTTTTAAAATTCTCAAGTTCAACTTTTAAATTCTTTTTCAAGTTTTAATTAAGATCAATTTTGAGATAGCCTTATCTTTATGTTTTGCAAGGAATAATACTTTAATAACATAACTCATCATATTCTTCTTGAAGCAAATTATATTGTTCTTGAAAGTCTATCTAAGAATCAAAATCAGAATCATCTCCCTTAGGTTCAATTTCAGTTTGTTTAACAACTTCAAAAGAATTCATACTTGATTTTATCGAAAACTTCATAACAAATGCAACAAATGCTAGTACATCTGGGGAGTTATCATCTGAGTCTATTATTTCTTCATCATCTTGCTCCTCATCTTCTTTTGAGTCCTCATCATCATCTCATGACAAAGTAAGAACTTTTTAACTCTTCTTTTTTACTCTATTAGCACATTAAGTGGCAATGTGTCTAAATCCTTTACATTCAAAACATTGTCATTCTTTTGAATTCTTTTGTTTCATTTCAGTTTGAATACCTTCACTTATCTTTTTCTCGATTTTGTTAAGTTTTGAGAATCCATTCGGAAATGACTTCTTTGAAAACTTTTAAATTTCTTGATTAGAAAACTAATATCATCAACACTTATTTTTGAAGCCTCGGTTTCTTCATTTTCATCTTCATAATAATGTTCAAAGCAATTCTTTTGTTTCTCTTATTCTAATTCAAATTTCCCTCATAGGTTCGAAATGACCTAACTAGCTCTTCAACTTTCATTTGATCAATGTCTTTGTTCTTCTCAATTACAGTCACTTTAGGTTGAAACCTATCAAGAAATGATCTCCATATCTTTTGAATTATTTTTAATTGGGAAATACTCACCATGATTTATTGAGGAATTTACAATGTCACTGAATTTGATGTAGAATTGATCAAATGTTTCATTGTCAGCTATTTTAATCATTTCAAAACTCATTGTCAAACATTGAAGCTTTGCAATCTTGACAACAATAGTTCCTTTGTAAGTGACCTAAAGTATGTCCCAAGCTTTTTTTTTACTTGACAATTTGAAATTCTTCTGAATTTATTTTGAGAAACACTGTAGAAAATTGCATTCAATACCTTATTATTCCAATTATTAACTTGTATTTTAACTATTGTCCACTCCTTCATTGCTTTTGGAGTTCTATACGTTTCACTAGTCATTGGTGGATTCATCCTTCTGCTACTGACATCCATGCTCATTCAACAATGGATTTTAGAAAAGCCCTAATCCTAGCTTTCCAATAGTAGTACTTCGATCCATCAAGAAATAAATGTCTAACAATGGATTAATCTTCTCTTTGTGAATCCATATGGGAAATAATAGGATCTTGCTTTTAGAAAACATATATAGACTAAACTAAACGACCAAGCTCTGATACCAATTGAAATTGCAAAAGTATTGCAAATACTCAATATGAATAACCAGATTCAACAAACACCACAAAAGATATAAAGATATGTTGAGTAGGGTAAAAACTTCTTTAAATCAAATCAAAAGGGAAAACAACCCCAGATCCCTGATGTGGGTCAGATAAATGGCCTCACTATATTCAAAGGTTACAAGAAGTTCACTTAAGAGATTACAAGTTCACCCAATCAGTTATCCTATTGATCTACTTGTACTCGATCTCTCTTTTCTTGATTATTAGACACCCATAATGCACCTCTTTCATAGAGCTTCAATTCGCTCCAATCGTTGTTGAAGTGCTTTCTCAATCTAGTAGCCAACCCTAGTTTGAGATTCAAAAGATATGATTTTCGCCAAAGACATCTAAACAAGAGGCTAAGAATCAATATGGTTTTTGCTTCACAAGTATTTTTCCTCTTAAGAATTGATAAGTTCTAGTTTGGGAAAAGTAGCTAGGTCTAAAGGATGTTTCCTGGTATTTAAAGTGGAAGATTTAAGGTTTAGAATGGATTGGGTCAAGGTACAAAAACATGGGCCAAAATTATATAGCCTTTGCGAGCGCAAGCTGCATGTGGTATGCCTACAAGGCATATTGGAATTTATGTCTTTTAAATAGAATTCTGCATGAGATTTCCTCCTTGCTGCATTTTAACTCAACTTGTGCACTTTTACATAAGCTTACACAAAATACCCCAGCAACCTATTGAGTCTTACACATTTTTATCTTCTTCCAAGCATCCATGATGATAAATAGAATTGTTCAAATACTCTTTGGCTAGTGTTTTCTTACTTATTTTGAGATTCACGGCTCATTGGATGACATTGTGACATTCTAAACTCTATAAAATAAAACTTATGAAAAAATTGTTTACTCAAGGATTGCCAACACAAATAAACACTTTACAAAACTCTGACATATTTAATAATAAAATTTTAAAATATTCAAGCTTTAGGAGTTACAAAATCTTGGAATAGAAATTTTGAAAAATTAGGGGGATACTCGTTCCTCTCTTCTCCTTGTTCACGATTTAGTCTCGAAAGAAAATTATAATTTTTATTAACCATGCACTTATATTTTTATTTTTATAAACCATGATTGGTAATTACACTTACAATTTAAAATTTAAAATATAAGAAGCTAATTTTAATCATTTAAAAAAATCAAAAGGTTCATAGTTAAAACATTTAAAGGTTATAAGGTAACGCTGCCGCTTTTTTATTCATGGTTATCTGTTTATGTTTATTTATTTTTTTGTTGTCAATTTTCTTTTTTTGGAAATGAAACTTGAAACTGCGTTTAAAAATATAATTTTTTTAACAATCATTATTTTTATTTTCGTAAAATATTTAATTTTATTATCTTTTCAAAAATTAATTGAATTATATAAAATATGTTTCATATTAATTTAATTTAAATAAAGATATTATTTAAATTAAATTATTCAATTTAATTATTTATTAAAAATAATTTAATTCAATAAATATAAAATATATTAAATTATAATTAAATTATATTATTTATTAAAAATAATTAAATAAAATATAATTATTATATCATTTAGTTTAGTAAATATAAAATATATTAATTATAATTTATTTATTTATTTACTAAAAATTGAATAAAATATATTTTATAATAATTTGAATTATCTAATTATGATATTATTAAAAATAATTTTACTTTAATAAAATATCTGAATTAAATAGTTTATTTAATATGGTGCAACAAAAATAGATATAGTTTTAAAATTGACAAAATATTTGTAGCATAAATTTGTTTTTTACATTTTCTATTTAAATTTTTATTTTTTGTAAACAAAAAAAATTAATAAATATATTTATGTTGCTAATTTACAAAATTCTGAAAATATAATAAGAAAAATCAAAAATAAAAATCAAAAACGTTACCAAACAGGGACTAATTACTCTGTTCCAAACGGATCCTATATCTAAGGATATACTGCAATCTTGCAAACGATTTGTTAAGTTTTTGTGTGCCTGTATAAAATTATTTTTTTATAATTAGTGTATTACAATCAATTTTTTTGCAATAGCAAAAGTTTGTGTAAAAAAATTAAATTTGTATTTTTGGGGTGTGCTTGAATGGCAAAACAAATTTTAAAAATTAATCTAAAATTCAAACATAGCAAAATTTAATTGAAGGAAATTAAAAAACATCTTTAACTTTTATAATTTTTAATAAATTTTAATAAGCCAAACGGCCACTTGTGAGAGTAGCGAAAATCTGTTGACTATGTGGATGTTTGACTGGTCCAAAAATATAACAAAGTATAAAATTTGACATGAAAGTAATATATAATTAAATTTAATTAAAAGAAAATATAAAACAAGTAATAAAAATTAATAAATTTTAATTAATTTTAATCAATCAAACTAACCCAACACTTGCATTCTCGAAATCAGTTTCCGGGATTTAGACTATCTATGTTGGGAAGCGGGGAAGTGATATTGGCATTAAAGGCAACCCGTTGACATTAAATCTATACCGCATAATGCAAATGACCTTTCAACTTTTGACCGTCCGATTGAGCTTATTCAATTCTCTCTCTCTCTCTCTCTTTTTTTACTCTCAATTTTGTTTTTTCCAAATCTGAACTATGTGACTTATTAGTGGTGAGACTAAAATTTAATTTTTTACTTTTTTTGCCGTTAGAATGTGGATCAAAGGAGAAAAATATATTTGAGTTATTGGCGTGATATATTAATTATATTAAATATTAATATTTAAAAATAAAATTTATTAATATAATTAAAATATTATAATAAAAATTCATATACTATAAAGCTTTTTAAAAATTTATATAACAATGTCTGTTTGCTTAATAAAAAATTTAAAAAAATAATTTATACTAAAATTTATTTTTTATAACACAAACTAATTACATTAAATACTAAAATAAAATATATCACATGATAGAAATATATTAATTATATTGAATATGAATATTTCAAAAAACATTATTAACATATTTAGAATATTATAATAAAAATTCAAATACTGTAAAACTTTTTAACAACTTATTTATATGATTTAAAATATTATAATAAAAATTTAACTATTATAAAAATTAGAGTACGTACATTTGTCTCCATATAAAACAATTTCTATTACAAAAAAAAAATTCTACTAATAAATTACTTTTCTAAATTTTTTTATAAACAGATTAACAATTGCTACTTGAACTATATAGAAAATTTAGATAGCTAATATAAAAATAATAATTATAAAAAAATAATCGTGATCCTATATGAATACTTGAATTAATATTTAAATATTTTAACAAGTAAACATATCAAAATTTTAAAAATTTTTAGAGCAGTTGAATTTTTATAGAATTATTTTAAATTTTATTAATAAAATTTATTTTTAAATCATAATATTCAATTAATTAATATATCATGTCAACAACTTAAGAGATTGTTTGGCCCTCCAAAAACAATGAAAATCTCTAAAATTCTCTAACACATTTTACATTTCTCATACTTCGTGAAATCTCTATAAATTTTTATATATTTATATTTCTCAATAAATTCTTACAAACCCCAGTAATATTTCACAAACTCTAATAATTTTTTACAAGTTTCAAAAACTTTTTAAGTACTTTCAAAAATTTTTGATACAACACCCGTTCTAACGGAACCTAAAAAACGGTTTGGACGGTTTCTCTTTTCCAAAAACTAAAATAAAAGTCAAAAAATTTTACTATTAACTTCCGAAAAATATAATTTAGTGGCTGAATATCAAATGATAAAAATTACTTAAACCATTTTTTAATTATTTTTTATCTCACCAAATGTACTAAGCATATTTTTGTCATTTGCTACAAATATAATACAAAAAAAAAAAAATTAAAATTTTAATTTCACTACTTTGCCATACAGTTCAGGTTAAGATAAAATCAAGGAAGAAAATAAAATTAGAATAAACTCAATTGGGCGGTCAAGATTGAAGTCTTTTTCCTTTTTTTTTTTTTGGTTAATTAAAATGACAAGTTAAGATTGAAAAGTTGTTTGCGTTGTGCGGTGCCAAATTAATGTCAGCAGGCAATCTTAACTTGTCATTTTAATTAACCCAAAAAATAAATTTCAATCTTAACCGCCCAATTGAGTTTATTCTAATTTTATTTTCTTTTTGGATTTTATCTTAACCTGAACTGTATGGCAAAGAAGTGAAATTAAAATTTCAAAATTTTTTTTTTTTTTGTATTATTATTTGGAGCAAAATGACAAAAATATACTTAGAGTATATTTGGTGCGACGAAAAACAATAAAAAAATGGTTTGAGTAATTTTTATCATTTGATATTCAGCCACCAAATTATATTTTTCAGAAATTAATAGTAAAATTTTTTGACTATTGTTTTAGCTTTTTTGAAAAGAGAAACTATCCAAATGATTTTTTAGGTTCCACCAGAACGGTTGTTGTATCAAAATTTATTGAAAGTAGTTAAAAAAATTTTGAAATTTGTGAAAAGTTATTGGGATTTGTAAAAATATATTGAGATATATAGATATATACAAATTTATAGAAATTGCATGAAATATGAGAAATGCAAAATGTGTTAAAGAATTTTAGAGATATTCATTGTTTTTGGAGCGCTAAACAATCTCTTAAGTTGTTAGCACGATATATTAATTATATTGAATATTACGATTTAAAAATAAATTTCATTAATAAAATTTAAAATCTTGTTATAAAAATTCAGTTGCTCTAAAAATTTTAAAAATTCTGATAACAATGTCTGTTTATTTATTAAAATATTTAAGTATTAATTCAAGTATTCATATAGGATAACGATTATTTTTTATAATAATTATTTTTATATTAACTATCTAAAGTTTCTATAGCAGTTCAAGTAGCAATTGTTAATCTGCTTATCAAAAAATTTAGAAAAGTAATTTAACAATAGAATTTTTGTTTTGTAAGAGCAAATGTTCTTATATGAAGGCAAATATAGATACTCTAAGTTTTATAATAGTTAAATTTTTATTATAATATTTTAATTTACATAAATAAATTTTATTTTTGAATATTTTAATATTCTAAATAATTATTTTCTAATATAAAAATTAAATTATACTCTTAAATGATTGTCTTTTATATATTTTAACAAGTAGATAAATATTGTTATTTGAATTTTTAAAAAATTTTACAATATTTGAATTTTTATATTCCAAATATGTTAATAAATTTTATTTTGAAATATTCATATTCAATATAATTAATATATTTCTATCATGTGATATACTTTATTTTAGTATTTTTAATGTAATTATTTTGTGTTATAAAAAATAAATTATACTGTAAATTTTTTTTTTAATTTTTTATTGAGCAACAGATATTGTTATATAAATATTTAGAAAGCTTTATAGTAGCTGAATTTTTATTACAATATTTTAAATTATATTAATAAATTATGTTTTTAAATATTAATATTCAATATAATTAATATATCACGCCAATAACTTAAATATATTTTTCTCATTTGATCCACATTCTAAGGAAAAAAATAAAAAATTAAATTTCTATCTCACTACTAATAAGTCACACAGTTCAGATTTGGAGAAAACAAAATTGAAAAAAAAAAAAAAGAGGGAGAGAGAGAGAGAATTGATAAGCTCAATTGGACGGTGAAAATTTGAAAAGTCATTTACGTTGTGTGTTACAGATTTAACGCCGATGTTAGTGCCCCCGCTTCCATCTATGTTATCGATGCCTCCTTGGAATCGCATGTCTCTTGGATTCTTCTTTTCTTCGAAGCTTTCATCGGGGTTTTTTTGTTTTATTGATGTTTTATTCACTTTTTATGGAAATGCTGTCAAAAGAACACAAATTTGGGATATGGTGTTAATGAAAATGCGGTCTGAAATCGCGGTTCTTACTTTATAAAATTGCCATCTGAAATGGCGCTCCTTGGCAACCGATACAAAGAACTGCTAGTTGAGATGGCGTTTCTTCAAGAGCGGTAGCTTAGAATCGTCATTTGATATGGCGATTTTTGCGAAGGAAAAAATCGCTGTTTGAGATGGCAGTTTTTGCCGGGAAAAAACCGTTGTATGAAATGGTGATTCTTGAATCCCCCACTGCTACGCTATTGGGCTATAATGGGAAAGTCTCTTAACAATCAAAAACTTGCACGAAGACCATTGTTTGGAGATGATATATAGCATCTATTTTTCCCTTTGATACGCCATTTGAAATGGAGAGGAAACAAAAGTAATGAACATTAGCCTCATTGGAAGGATGACAACCATTCAGATGTTGAAATCAACTGATAAAATTTTCTGACTAGAAGAACTACAAGGGCAGTAATCAGTGCCAAAACCTAGCATTCGCACTGCCTTATGGTACATCAAAGCATGCTCACTATCAATCACGAACATGCAAGACCTTTACACTCTTTTGGGGAGGGCACTAAATGATACTGAACAAAATCAATCCCCAAGATTGCTCCTCTCTTTACAACGACATGCTTTGAGCACTACTTTTCTCGGGGGGCAGGAGCCAAATTATGGTCTCAACCAATGGTCGATTCTTTATGACATCATCACCTTGTATCATACTCTTGCTAAACCTCGAAAACCTTGTCATTGTTTTCCTTACTTGTGATAGCAACCATCTTCTGCAACCGAGCACTTTTGGACAAGAGATGAAACTACAAAACATATAACATCGTGCTATTAGACACTAAATATGTATAACTGAACTGCACACAAATACAAAAAAATAATGCATTTTGAAGGTAGCCTTTCAAATTGAGGTTTGGTTCCCGAGCATATTCCAGCGTATCCTTCATCATCGTTTCCTAGAATCCACCAAATACAAGGGAATACAATAAGAACTACTTTAAAGACCAAAATCAAAAATAATGTGAGTAGCTTAAGGTGTTTTAGAATGCCATTTGCATGGTTATACAAGTAAAAACACCACCAGTATGCATGCTACTTTCGATACCCATATTTGAGTGGACATAACATAACCATAAGAATATAAGATAACTATTTAGGTGTTAAAGAAAGAGTTTCCATCCTTTTTTCATCTTCAAAATTTTATGACTCAGCACCACAAAGTTCTGTGTGAGTGTGTGTGTTTTTTTTTTTTTTTTTTTTGTAGGGGGGAAGGTGTTCCAACAAACCTACAATGGGTACCTGAGAAATGTAGGTTCATAACGACCTTTGCATTAAATATAGAACCATATGGTCAATACTGGAAAAGGACTGAGGAATGGTATTGTCAAAACAACATATTTTATACTCAACAATCCATTAGAAGCAGCTGTGAGATAAAAAAATACAATTATTAAACGTCTATGAACATCGGGCTAAAACGTTGCAGCACTTTCGTACTCTTGGTTGTAGACATTATGATCTGTATTATAATGAGAAAGAACTTGTTAAAAGGAATCAACAAACTTAATGCATCAACAAACTATACAAATTAATCCAGCCAAATGTTAATAAACTAAAAAGTGAGAAATCATGAATTGACTGCAGTTCAACTCTTCAAAATAAGGTTAACTCTATTGGTGCTTTAAAGCTATTCTAGAAAACCACGTTTCACATCAAGGATCTTGGAACCCTCGTAATTTTCAGCATTGTAGAATGTTCTCCGAAAGGAATTTTTCTTTGCCAATGGAAAATATACACTTTGAGATCGTAAAAAGATATTGGATAGGTTCCAAGAGTTCAGATTTTCTAACAGAATAACACTTGCTTCAGCTTTCCCAATAATAGAAAAAGAACGAATGCTTAAACTAAATCTAGTTGAGAGATGACATATGTCATTCATGTCTCACAGAGCCTACAACACTAGATCAGAACTTCCTGATTTTATCAGGAATGCTTATTATTTTCTTTGTTATTTGGAGAAAATGTTGAAGACAACAGTGCATACATGTATATGCGCCAATGAATCAGAAATGATATATAAATATAGATATTCAGTTAGTTTATTGCATATAACAGGAACCAGGCTCTTCGGGGGCAGCTCTGCCAAATCCGGCCAATGGTGCAGCAGTAACTCCTCTTTGATTCAGCAAACACTTAAAGTGTGCTAGCCTTCCAGTGACTTCTTTTGGATCCTTAGCCACCTTGTCAAAAGGTGTCTAGAGCCTCTCTTTTCCAGGATTGAAAAATAAAAGCAAAGAATAATAAAAGATTACGGCCATAACAAATAACTTCTAATCAAAATTCTCTTACCACTCAAATTTCCTGCATCACATAAAGGGTGCTTGGCATCCAGAGATGATGTATATGTTACTAGAAAGGATCCGTTATGTTTTGAAGTTTGTATGGCTTTTAGAATTAGAATAGGTTTGACACGAGTCATTGTAGATTAGTGATGATTCAACTGTTGAGCATAACCCACATCTAACTGAGAGTGATCTTAATTCATCCGAGCACAAACACAACTATGAGGGACCTCGTACTTAGTGATCTCAAACTGGCCATGCTTTTTAGTTTAGTAGCCTGTAGTCGCCAAATACAAGGAGTTCTACTAGACATTTTGCATTTAATGACCCACCTCATTGTATTCGACTCAACTATCTTAATTTGAGTATTCGATCTAACCAAGTACGTCTTTATAGCCTAATTAACTTAGTTTTGTCTTTGAATAAAACTCCCACACGAGGCTCATCTGTCTTGGGGTCTCAATTTAGGAAATTAAACCTACATGTGGAAGCTACTGTGCTTGTCTTACTTAAAGTTGTAAATAATTGGGAGGCAGGCTGATGCAATTCTTCTTGGCTCTCTTCAACACCCTCTTTAGCATTAAGCCCATCATCTACTGTTGCATTATTGTTGCCATCAACATCAACACCATAATCATCATCTACCCCAAAGATTGAGTCTTCTTCTACCATCATATCTTCCAGGGTTGGAGGCACAAGCAATGCAGCAACACCTATTTGCTCTTCATGCTTAGCTAGTTCCTGAACCGCACCCCATTCATCAAACTCCGTATGTATGGGACTATTAAGTGATTGAATATCATGTTCATTGGATGCATGAGCTCCCACAGAATTGAAGATAGTTGTTATGTGCACACCAGCGACGACTGGCACGTGTTGAGGAGAATCAGCTGTCAAAACTTGATAACCTAAGTACAAGTCAACGTGCGACCATTTCAACTGATCTGCTGCATCCATCATTCCTCTAACCCCATTGTCATTTTTAACACGAAATGGCCTATAATTAACTGTAGATCCAATAATCACTAGATACCGATATGTATTACTAATCTTGACCCGAGCTTCATCTACGCCTAATATCTTGCACAGTTCGACTTTTAGTTAGACATAAGTTATAATGGTAGCAACCCGCATGCTCTCCTCGTAGTCACGATCGTAAGACAACCTCTCAATAGTAGAAGTTACATTTCCACCCCAATAGCAAAATACAGTCACGTATTTTTCCGACATCATAACTAATGTTACAAAAAATAGAAACTCAAGATTAAGAAATTAGAAAACATAATGAAATATTAGTGGATCTTATATATTTAGATATTGATTGGAAAATAAATCTTTCTATCACTTTGTCATTAACTCGTGAATGCCTCATAACTTTTGATTTTATAGGTAAAACATTTGATTCAAGACAACATGTCATGTCGTGATTTATTAAAGAAATTAATTAAACATAACATATTATTTAGATAATAAAATATTATTTTTATCCACACAATAATTTTTATCCAAATAAAATATTTAACAGACAAGATGATAATCTATCTAATTAACATTATCTAAGCAAGATTATAACAAAAGTATACTGCGTTGTAAATAATGAAATATATGCATTGTATATATATATATATATATTAAAAAACACCATTAAGATTACATTCGTCATGTACAAATCTTGTATTTATAATAAAATTATTTAAATAATAAAAGATTATAACTTATCCAAATAATTTTTTATTTTACTTAAATTATTAGACTAATATACAAGAATTAATTGAATGAACAAATAAAAATAAGATTATAACTTATCTAATTGAAAATAATTTTATTTTTAATTAAATTATTAAACCGACATCCAAGAATTAATTGAATCAAAAAATAAAAATAAGATTAGATTATCTATATCTGTATTAGAAATTCATAATGGGTCTATATCTATATTTGTACTTTTTAGGCATCCTGTGCCTCTACTTTCTATCCCTAAATCCCTGTAAAATCTCAATACTGTCAGGGTCAACCCCTATCTGTTTAGATAAGTTAAGTAAAATTTTTAACAATTTTTTTGTAACTTTTGAGTATTTAATAAAATTTTTGACAATTTTTTCTTTTTGTTTTAAATAATTTTAAGTAATTTTTAACAACTTTTGACACTTTTAAATCGAGAAGTTATTATAACACAATAAAAAAATTGGCAACATTTGATATTTTATCATATACCTAGAGCAAATTTTGGTTTTTTTTTTCTTTTTTTTTGGGTACAAAATTTCGCTCTAAAACGCTATTTAATATTAGTTTTTTTTTGGGGCCATTAATCAAAGTTTCCTCTTCTAAAATTATATTTTTCTTAATTCCCCTAGTTAAAACTGTCACCTAAAAGATTTGAACTCTCGCGGGAAGACCCCATGTGCTTAGCAGGCACATGCCTTAACACATTCGGCCAAAGCATGCAATCTACAAAACAAGCTGATGATAAAATTTGGAAGAGTGATGATAAACCTTTCTCTTCTAGGGTGATAGGAAGTTCTCTTAATCTATCTCTTTGTGGGCTCTACTCATCGAAACCATTTTATCAAACAAACTTAAATGTTATCAATTTTTGATATGTTGTCCTAAATCGAAACAAGACGAGTACCTGCACAAAACTTCCGCTGAGAGATACGAGACGACGTGAAGCTTGGTGAGTAAGACGAGACGTGCGGAACTTTCCGATGAGAGAGACGAGACCTCACCTGGGAGAACAAGAGAAGAACTGAACGAGGGTCTTTCTCGGCTTTTTGAAATCGTAAGCGGACATTTTGATGGAGATGGAGAAACCCTCAGGTTTTTATTGTGCTCAAGAACCGCCTTTAAAAATAGCGGTTCTAAGACCCCTTCCTTTAGGTAGGCGTCGTTGGCTAAGAAGCGCCTCATCGAACAGCGGTTCTATGATGAAGAAACGCCATCTCAATTGACGGTTCTAATATACCGTTCTTGAAGAAACACCATATCAATTGGCGATTCTTTGTACGGGTTGCCAAGGAGCGACATTTCAGATGGCGATTTTATAAAATAATAACCCCAGTTTCAAACCGTGTTTTCATTAACAGCACATTTCAAATTTGTGTTCCTCCGCGGTATTTCCATAAAAAGTAAATAAAATATCAATTAAAAAAAAAAGTCAGCTTTCATCGGGCCCCTTTGGTATATTACACACAAAAATGTTTTTTTTTTGTGCTTCAATTTT
>QLOD02128202.1:0-15479 GCA_003260245.2 Sideroxylon spinosum | reverse complement strand
GGAGACCTAGGGTCGTCGATATACCCGCACAGTCCTTAAATCTTAAATCGACCGCAACGTTTGATACGCAACTCTGTCGTTATGGCTGCGCTGTCGTCAAATCTTAATTTAGCCAAAACTTTTGCTACGTAACTCTGTTTGCTTATTATAATATGTTTCTGGAAACCTTGTGATGAGAGGAAGGCCCTCGAGAATTATTATATTATTGAATGATATAGATTGCATAGTGTAAGACTACTTAAAGACCTAGGGGCGTCGTTATGCCCGCACTGTCGTTAAATGTTAAATCAGATGTAACTTTTGTTACGTAACTCCGTTTTCTTATTGCATTATGTTTCTGGTAAGATTGTATTAAGACGAAGGCTCTGGAAATTAGTACATCATTGGGTGATCAAAACAGCATAGCGGAAGACTACTTGAAAGCATAGGATCGACGTTACGCCTGGACGGTCGTTAGATCTTAAATCGGCCATATGTTTTGCTACGTAACTCCGTTTTCTTGTTATTTTATGTTTCTAAAAGTTTGTAATGAGACGAAGGCCCTGGAAAATTATTACAAGGTCGGGTGATGTAGATAGCATCGCGGAATACTACTTGGAGACCTAGGGTTATCATTATGCCCCCACGGTCGTTAAATCTTCAATCGACCATAACTTTTACTACGTAACTCTATTTTCTTATTATATTATGTTTCTAGAAAGCTTGTAATGAGACGAAGGCCCTAGAAAATTATTAAATCATTGGGTGATTTAGATTGCATAGCGGAAGACTATTTGGAGAGCAAGGGTTGTTGTTACACCTGCGTGGCCGTTCAATCTTAAATCGACCATAAATTTTACTATATAACGCCATTTTCTTATTATAATATGTTTCTGAAATGCTTGCAATGAGACTAAGGCCCAGTAAAATTGTTACATCATTGGGTGATGAAGATAGCATAACGTAAGATTACTTGGAGACCTAAGGTTGTTGATATGCCAACGCAGTCGTTATAACTTAAATCGGCCATAACATTTGATACGTAACTCCGTTTTCTTATTATAATATGTTTTTATAAAGCTTGTAATGAGACGAAGGTTTTAGAAAATTATTCTGTCATTAGGTGAAGTAGATAGCATAGTAGAAGACTACTTGGAGACCTAGGGTCGTTGTTATACCCGCGTGGTCATTAAATCTTAAAGCGGTGATAACTTTGATACGTAACTCTGTTTTCTTAATATAATATATTTTTGGAAAGCTTGTAATGAGACGAAGGCCCTTGAAAATTATTAAACCATTAGGTGATGTAGATAGCCCAGTAGAAGACTACTTGGAGACCTGAGGTCGTTGTTATGCTCGCGCTGTCATTGAATCTTAAATCAGCCATAAATTTTGCTATGTAACTCTATTTTCTTATTATAATATGTTTCTGGAAACCTTATGATTAAACGTAGGCTCTTAAAAATCATTATGCCATTAGGTGATGCGGATAGCATAACGTAAGACTACTTGGAGACCTAGGGGCATCGTTAAGCCCGTCCAGTCGTTAAATTTTAAATCGAACATAACTTTTACTACGTAACTCCGTTTTCTTATTGTAATATGCTCCCAGTAAGCTTGTAATAAGACAAAGGCCCTGGAAAATTATTACATCATTGGGTGATGAAAATAACCTAGCGGAAGACTACTTGGAGACATGGGGTCGATGTTATGCCCGCGCGGTCGTTAAATCTTAAATCAGCCACAGCTTTTGCTATGTAACTCCATTTTCTTATTATATTATGTTTCTAGAATGCTTGTAATGAGACGAAGGCCCTGGAAAACTATTACACCATTGGTTGATGTAGATAGCACAGCGGAAGACTACTTGGATACCTGGGGTTGTCGTTATGCCCCCGCTGTCGTTAAAATCTTAAATCAGCCAAAACTTTTGCTACGTAACTCCGTTTTCTTATTATATTATGTTTCTAGAAATCTTATAGTGAGAGGAAGGCTTTGGAAAATTATTACATCATTGAGTGTTGTAGATAGCATAGCGGAGGACTACTTGGAAACCTAGGGTCGTCATTACTCCCGCGCGGTTGTTAAATCTTGAATCGGCCATAACTTTTGTTAGGTAACTCCATTTTCTTATTACAATATGTTTCTGGAAAGCTTGTAATGAGATGATGGCACTTGAAAATTATTACAATATTGAGTTATATAGATAGCAAAATGTATGATGACCTGACGACCTAGGGCGTCGTTATGCCCATGTAACCGTTAAGTTTTAAATCAGACAAAACTTTTTCTACGTAACTCCGTTTTCTCATTATAATATGTTTCTGGTATGCTTGGAATAAGACAAAGGACTTGGAAGATTATTACATCATTGGGTGATGGAAACAACATAGCGGAAGACAACTTGGAGACCTAGGGTCGACGTTATGCCTGCGCAGTCTTTAAATCTAAAATCGTCCATAACTTTTGCTACTAACTCTGTTTTCTATTATATTATGCTTCTGGAAATCTTGTAATGAGATGAAGGCCCTGGAAAATTATTACGTCAATGGGTGATGTAGATAGCAAAGCGGAAGACTACTTAGAGAACTGGGGCCGTTATTATGCCCACGCGGTCGTAAATCTTAAATCGGCCATAGCTTTTGATACGTAACTCCGTTTTCTTACATAATATGTTTCTACAAAGCTTGAAATGTGGCAAAGTCCTTGGAATATTCTTATGTCATTGGGTGAAGTAGATAGCATAGCGGAAAACTACTTGGAGAGCTATGTTCATCGTTATACCCGTGCAGTTGTTAAATCTTAAATCGGCCATAACTTTTGATATGTAACTCTGTTTTCTTATTATAATTTTTTTTTGAAAGCTTGCAATGAGTCGAAGGCTCTAAAAAATTATTACATCAATGGGTGATGAATATAGCATAGCAGAAGATTACTTGGGGACCAAAGGTTGTCGATATGCCCGTGTGGTTGTTAAATCTTAATCCGGCCATAACATTTGATACTAACACCGTTTTCATATTATAATAAGTTTCTGGAAAACTTGTAATGAGACAAAGACTTGGAAAATTATTATGTCATTGGGTGAAGTAGTTAGCGTAACAGAGACTACTTAGAGACCTAGGGTCGTCGTTATGCCCGCGCATTCGTTAAATCTTTAATCAGTCATAACATTTGAGCCGTGACTCTGTTATCTTATTATAATATGTTTCTTGAATGCTTGAAATGAGACAAAGTCCCAGGAAAATTAATATGTCATTGGGTGAACTAGATAGCCTAGCAGAAGACTACATAGAGACCTAGGGTTATTATTAGGCTTGCGTGGTCGTTTAATCTAAAATTGGCCATAACTTTTGATACGTAACTCTGTTTTCTTATTGTAATATGTTTCTTGAAAGCTTGTAATGAGATGAAGGCCCTGGAAAACTATCACACCATTGGTTGATGTAAATAGCACAGCGGAAGACTACTTGGATACCTGGGGACGTCGTTATGCCCGCGCTATCGTCAAAATCTTAAATCGGCCAAAACTTTTGCTACGTAACTCCGTTTTCTTATTATATTTTGTTTCTGGAAAGCTTATAGTGAGACGAAGGCCCTTGGAAAATTATTACATCATTGGGTGTTGTAGATAGCATAGCAGAGGATAACTTGGAGACCTGGGTCGACGTTATGCCCGTGCAATCGTTAAACCTAAAATCAGCCATAACTTTTGCTACGTGACTCTATTTTCTTTTATATTATGTTTATGGAATGCCTGTAATGATGAAGGCCCTAGAAAATTATTACATCAATAGGTGATGTAGATAGCATGGCGGAAGACAACTTGGAGACCTAGGGTTGTCGTTACGCTCGTGCGGCCGTTAAATCTTAAATCGTCCATAATTTTTGTTGCGTAGCACCGTTTTCTTATTATAATATGTTTCTAGAAAGCTTGTAATGAGACAAAGGTCTTGGAAAATTATTATGTCATTGGGTGAACTAGATAGGACAGCGGAAGATGACTTGAGGACCTAGGGTCGTCGGTATGCCCACGCGGTCATTAAATCTTAAATCGGTCATATCATTTGATACGTGACTCTGTTTTTTTATTATAATATGTTTATTGAAAGCTCGAAATGAGACGAAGTCCCAAAAAAATTAATATGTCATTGGGTGAAGTAGATACCATAGCGGAAGATAACTTGGAGACCTAGGATCGTCGTTGGGCTCGCGCGGTTGTTTAATCTAAAATCGACCATAACTTTTGATACGTAATGCCGTTTTCTTATTATAATATGTTTTTGGAAAACTAGTAATGAGACGAAGGCCATGGAAAATTATTACATCAGTGGGTGATGTAGATAGCAAAACGAAAGCTTACTTGGAGACCTACGGTCGTTAAATTTTAAATCGGCCATAACATTTTCTATATTACTCCGTTTTCTTATCATAACAGGTTTCTGGAAAGCTAGAAATGAGGTGAAGTCCTTGAAAAATTATTATGTCATTGGGTGAAGTCGATAGCATAGCGGAAGACTACTTGGAGACCTATGGTCACTTAGGCCCGCGCGGTCGTTAAATGTTTTATCGGCCAAAACTTTCGTTACGTAACTACGTTTCCTTAATATATTATGTTTCTGGAAAGCTTATAGTGAGACAAAAGCCTTGGAAAATTATTACACTGTGGTTATTGTAGATAGCACAGCAGAGGACTACTTGGAGACCTGGGTCGACGTTATACCCGCGCAGTCGTTAAATCTAAAATCGGCCATAACTTTTGCTACATAACTCTGTTTTCTATAATATTATGTTTATGGAAAGCTTGTAATGAGACGAAGGCCCTCGAAAATTATTATATCATTGGGCGACGTAGGTAGCACAGTGGAAGACTACTTGGAGACCTAGGGTTGTCGTTACGCCTGTGCGGTCGTTAATTCTAAAATCGGCCGTAACTTTCGTTACGTAATGCCGTTTTCGTATTATAATATGTTTTTGGAAAACAAGTACTGAGATAAAGGCCCTGGAAAATTATTACATCATTGGGTGATATAGATAGCATAGCGGAAGCCAACTTGGAGACTTAGGGTCGTTGTTACGCCCGTGCAGTTGTTAAATCTTAAATCGGCCATAACATTCGCTACTATACTCTGTTTTCTTATCATAATATGTTTCTGGAAAGCTTGTAATACGACGAAGGCCCTGAAAAATTACTACATGATTGGGTAATGTAGTTAACATAGCGGAAGACCACTTGAAAACCTGGGGTCATCTTACACCCGCGCGGTCGTTAAATCTTAATTCGGCTATAACTTTTACTACGTAACTCCATTTTCTTATTATAATATGTTTCCATAAGCTTGCAAGATGAAGGCCCTGGAAAATTATTATATTATTGGGTCATGAAAACAGCATAGCGGAAGACTACTTGGAGACCTGGGGTCGACGTTATGCCCGCGTGGTCGTTAAATCTTAAATCGGCCATAACTTTTGCGACGTAACTCCGTTTCTTATTATATTATGTTTCTGGAAAGCTTGTAGTGAGATGAAAGCGCTCAAAAATTATTACATCATTAGGTGATGTAGATAGTATAGCAGAAGAATACTTGGAGAACTGGGGTCGTCGTTATACCCACACGGTCGTTAAATATTAAGTTGGCCAAAACTTTTTTTTCGTAACTCCGTTTGCTTAGTATAACATGTTTCTGCAAAGCTTGAAATGAGGTGAAGTCCTTAGAAAATTATTATGTCATTGGGTGAAGTAGATAGCATAAGGAATCCTACTTGGAGACCTAGGCTCATTGTTACGCTCGCGCGGTCGTTAAATCTTAAATCGGCAATAACGTTTGCTATTTACTCCGTTTTCTTATCATAATATGTTTCTGAAAAGCTTGTAATGAGACGAAGGCCCCGAAAAATTACTACATGTTTAGGTGATGTAGATAGCATAGCAGAAGAATACTCGGAGACCTGGGATCATCGTTACACCCACGCGGTCGTCAAATCATAAATTGGCCATAACATTTGATACGTAGCTCTGTTTTCCTATTATAATATGTTTCTGTAAACCTTGTAATGAGACGAAGGCCTTGGAAAATTATTATGTTATTGGATGAAGTAGATAGCATAGCGGAAGACTACTTGGAGACCTAGGGTCGTCGTTATGCCCGCGTGGTTGTTAAATCTTAATTGGCCATAACTTTTGCTAAGTAACTCCTTTTTCCTATAATGTTATGTTTCTGGAAAGCTTATAGTGAGACGAAGGCCCTGGAAAATTATTACATCATTGGGAGTTGTAGATAGCATATCTGAGTACTAGTTGGAATCCTAGGGTCGTCGTTACGCTCGCGCGGTCGTTAAATCCTCAATCGGTCATAAGTTTTGCTACGTAACTCTGTTTTCTTACTACAATATCTTTCTGGAAAGCTTGTAATGAGACGATGGGACCGGAAAATTATTACAATATTGGGTGCTATAGATAGCATAACGTATGACGACTTGGAGACCCAGGGGCGTCGTTATACCCGTGTAGTCGTTAAATTTAAAATCAGACGTAACTTTTCCTACGTAACTCCGGCATAGCAGAAGATTACTTGGAGACCTGGGGTCAGCATTAATCCCGCGCGGTCGTTAAATCATAAATCGGCCATAATTTTTGCTATGTAACTTGGTTTTCTTATTATATTATGTTTCTGGAAAGCTTGTAATGAGACGAAGGCCTTCGAAAATTATTACATCATTGTGTGATGTAGATAGCATAGCTGAAGACTACTTGGAGGGCTACGGACGTCGTTATGACCTCGCAGTCGTTAAATCTTAAATCAGCCATAACTTCTGCTACGTAACGCC
Organism: Sideroxylon spinosum; assembly: GCA_003260245.2. Classification (NCBI taxonomy): domain Eukaryota; kingdom Viridiplantae; phylum Streptophyta; class Magnoliopsida; order Ericales; family Sapotaceae; genus Sideroxylon; species Sideroxylon spinosum. Next base: position 8,672 of record QLOD02128202.1, on the reverse strand, counting down.
ATTTTCTTACAATAATATGTTTCTAGAAAGCTTGTAATGAGACGAAGACCCTTAAAAATTATTACATCATTGGGTGGTGAAGCTAGCATAGTGGAAGATTACTTGGAGACCTTAGGTTGTCGATATGCCCGCGTGGTCGTTAAATCTTAAATCGGCCATAACATTTGATATGTAACTCCGTTTTCTTATTATAATATGCTTCCGTAATGCTTGTAATGAGACGAAGGCTTTGGAAAATGATTATGTCATTGGGTGAAGTAGATAGCACGGCAGAAAACTACTTGGAGACCTAGGGTCGTTATGCCCACGGGGTCGTTAAATCTTAAATTGGCCATAACTTTTGATACATGACTCCGTTTTCTTGTTATAATATGTTTCTGGAAAGTTTGAAATGTGATAAAATCCCTGGAAAATTATTATGTCATTGGGTGAAGTAGATAGCATAGCCGAAGACTACTTGGAGACCAAGGGTCATCGTTACGCCCGCGCGGTCGTTAAATATAAAATCGGCCATAACTTTTGATATGTAACTCCGTTTTCTTGTTGGAATATGTTTTTGAAAGCTTGTAATGAGACAAAGCCCCTGGAAAATTTTACACCTTTGGTTGATGTGGATAGCACAGCGGAAGACTACTTGGATACCTAGGGTCGTCATTACACCCACGCTGTCATTAAATCTTAAATCGGCCAAAACTTTTGCTACGTAACTATGTTTTCTTATTATGTTATGTTTTTGGAAAGCTTATAGTGTGACGAAGGCCCTGGAAAAATATTACATCACTGGGTGTTGTAAATAGCATAGCGGAGGACTACTTAGAGACCTGAGGTCGACGTTATGCCCGTGCAATCATTAAATCTAAAATCGGCCATGACTTTTGATACGTAACTTCGTTTTCTTATTATAATATGTTTCTGCGAAGCTTGATATGAGGTGAGGTCCTTGATATGAGGCGAAGTCCTTGGTTGAAGTAGATAGCATTGCAGAAAACTACTTGGAGACGTAGGGTTATCGTTACGCCCGTGCGGTCGTCAAATCTTAAATCATCCATAACTTTTGCTACGTAACGCTATTTTCTTATTGTAATATGTTTCTGGAAAGCTTGTAATGAGATGAAGGCCTTGGAAAATAATTACATCATTGGGTGATGAAGACAGCGTAGTGGAAGATTACTTGGAGACCTAAGGTTTTCATATGCCTGCGCGGTGGTTAAATCTTAAATTGGCCATAACATTTGATACGTAACACCGTTTTCTTATTATAATATGTTTCTGTAAAACTTGTAATGAGACGAAGGCCTTGGAAAATTATTATGTCCTTGGGTGAGATAGACAGAATAGCAGAAGACTACTTAGAGAACGGAGTCGTTGTTATGCCCACGTGGTCATTAAATCTTAAATCGGCCATAACTTTTGATTAGTAACTCCATTTTCTTACTGTAATTTGTTTTTGGAAATCTTGAAAAGAGGCAAAGTCCTCTGAAAATTATTACACCATTTGTTGATGTAGATAGCACAGCGAAAGACTACTTGGATACCTGGGATCGTCGTTACGCCCGTGCTGTCGTTAAATCTTAAATCGGCCTCAACTTGTGATATATAACTCGGTTTTCTTATTATAATATGTTTCTTGAAAACTTGTAATGAGACGAAAGCTCTGGAAAATTATTACACCATTTTTTGACGTAAATAGCACAACGGAAGACTACTTGGATGCCTGGGGTCGTCGTTATGCCCGCGCTATCGTTGATAGTTAAATCAGCCAAGATCTTTGCTATATAATTCCGTTTTCTTCTTATAATATGTTTTTTGAAACATTGCGATAAAACAAAGGCCTTCAAAAATTATAACATTATTGAATGATAGAGATTACATAACGTAAGACTACTTGGAGACCCAGGGGCGTCGTTTTGTCTGCGCGGTTGTTAAATTTTAAATCGGACATAACTTTTGTTACGTAACTCTGTTTTCTTATTATAATATGTTTTTGGAAAGCTTGAAAAGGGACGAAGTCCTCTGAAAATTATTATGTCATTGGGTGAAGTAGATAGCATAGAGGAAAACAACTTAGAGACCTAAGGTCATCGTTTTTCCCATCCGGTCGTCAAATCTTAAATTGGCCATAACTTTTGATACATAACTCCTTGTTCTTATTATAATATGTTTCGTCAAAGCTTGTAATGAGACGAAGGCCCCGGAAAATTATTACAGTATTTGGTGATGTAGATAGCACAGCGGAAGAATACATGGATACCTGGGGTCATCAATATGCCCGCGCTGTCGTTAAATGTTAAATCGACCAAGACGTTTGCTACATAATTCTGCTTTCTTATTATAATATGTTTTTGGAAACCTTACGATCAGACAAAGGCCCTCGAAAATTATTACATTACTGAATGATTGAGATTGCATAGCGTAAGGCTACTTGGAGACCCAGGAGCGTCATTTTGTCCGTGCAACCGTTAAATTTTAAATCGCACATAACTTTTATTACATAACTCGGTTTTCATATTATAATATGTTTCTGGTAAGTTTGTAACAAGACGAAGGCTCTCTAAAGTAATTATATGATTGGGTAATGAAACCAGCATAACGGAAGACTATTTGGAAACCTGGGGTCGACGTTTTGCCTGCGTGGTCGTTAAATCTTAAATTGGATATAACTTTTGCTATGTAACTCCGTTTTCTAATTACATTTTGTTTCTGGAAACTTTGCAGTGAGATGAAGGCCCTGGAAAATTATTGAATCATTGGGTGAGGTAGATAGCATTGCGGAAGATTACTTGGAGACCTAGGGTCGTCGTTATGCCCGCGTGGTCATTAAATCTTAAATCGGCCATAACTTTTGATACGTGACTCCGTTTTCTTATTATAATATGCTCTTGGAAAGCTTGAAATGAGATGAATTCCCTGGAAAATTATTATGTCAATGGATGAAGTAGATAGCATAGCAGAAGACTACTTGGAGACCTAGGGTCATCGTTAGGCCCGCGCGGTCGTTAAATCTAAAATCGGCCAAAACTTTTGCTACGTAACTCATTTTTCCTATAATGTTATGTTTCTGGAAAGCTTCTAGTGAGACAAAGGCCCCTGGAAAATTATTACATTATTGGGAGTTGTAGATAGCATAGCAGAGTACTACTTGGAAACCTAGGGTCGTCGTTACGCCTACGCGGTCGTTAAATCTTCAATCGACAATAACTTTTGCTTCGTAACTCCGTTTTCTTATTATAATATCTTTCTAGAAAGCTTGTAATGAGATGATGGCACTGGAAAATTATTACAATATCGAGTGTGATAGATAGCACAACGTATGACGACTTGGAGACCAAGGGCGTCGTTATACCCGTGTGGCCTTTAAATTTAAAATCAGACATAACTTTTTCTACGTAACTCTGGCATAGATTACTTGGAGATCTGGGGTCGACATTATGCCTACGCGGTTGTTAAATCTTAAATTGGCTATAATTGTATGCTATGTAACTCTGTTTTCTTATTTTATTATGTTTCTGGAAAGCTTGTAATGAGACAAAAGCCTTCGAAAATTACTACATCATTGTATGATGTAGAGAGCATAGCGGAAGCCTACTTGGAGACCTAGGATCGTCGTTATACCCGCACGATCGTTAAATCTTAAATCGGCCATAACATTTTCTACATTTACTCCGTTATCATAATATATTTCGGGAAAGCTTGAAATGAGATGAAGTCCTTGGAAAATTATTCTGTCATTGGATAAAGTAGATAGCACAGCGGAAGACTGCTTGGAGACCTAAGGTCATTTTGGCCCATGTGGTCATTAAATCTAAAATCGACCATAACTTTTGATACGTAGCTCCATTTTCTTGTTGTAGTTTTTTTCTTGAAAGCTTATAATAAGACGAAGGCCCTGGAAAATTACTGCACCATTGGTTGATTTTGATAGCGCAGCGGAAGACTACTTGGATATCTAAGGACATCGTTATGCCCGCACTGTCGTTAAATCTTAAGTCGGCCAAAACTTTTACTACGTAACTCCATTTTCTTATTATAATATGTTTCTGGAAAGCCTGTAATGAGACGATGGCACTGGAAAATTATTACATTATTGAGTGATATAGGTAGCATAACGTATGAAGACTTGGAGACCTAGAGGCGTCATTATGTCCGTGTGGCCGTCAAATTGATATGTTACTCCGTTTTCTTATTATAAAATGTTACTGTAAAGCTTGTAATGGGACAAAGGCCGTGAAAAATTTATTACATCATTGGGTGATGTAGATAGCATGGTGGAAGACTACTTGAAGACCTAGGGTCGTCGTTATGCCCGTGTGGTTTTTAAATCTTAAATCATCCATAACTTCTCCTACATAACGCTGTTTTCTCATTATAATATGTTTTCGGAAAGGTTGTAATGAGAAGAAGGCTCTGGAAAATTATTACAACATTGGGTGATGAATATAGCATAGCAGAAGATTACTTGGAGACCTAAGGTTGTCGATATGCCCGCACAGTCGTTAAATCTTAAATCGGCCATAACGTTTGATACGTGACACCGTTTTCATATTATAATATGTTTATGGAAATCTTGAAATGAGACAAAGTCCCTGAAAAATTATTATGTCATTGGGTGAAGTTAATAGCATAGCGGAAAACTACTTGGAGGCCTAAGGTCATCGTTATGCCCCCGCGGTTGTTGAATCTTAAATTGGCCATAACTTTTGATACGTAACTCTTTTTTCTTATTATAATTGGTTTCTTGAAAGCTTGTAATGAGATGAAGGCCCTGGAAAATTACTACACCATTGGGTGATGAAGGTAGCATAGCGGAAGATTACTTGGAGACCAAAGGTGGTCGATATGCCCGCGCAGTCGTTAAATCATAAATCAGCCATAGCATTTGATACATAGCTTCATTTTCTTCTTCTAATATGTTTCGGCAAAGCTTGTTATGAGACGAAGGCCTTGGAAAATTATTTTGTCATTGGGTGAAGTAGATAGCATAGCGGAAGACTACTTGGAGACCGAGGGCCTTCGTTATGCCCGCGCAGTCGTTAAAACTAAAATCGGCCATAACTTTGATATGTAACTCCATTTTCTTGCCGTTATATGTTTCTGGGGAGCTTATAATAGGATGAAGGTCCTGGAAAATTATTACACCAATGGGTGATGTAGATAGCACAGCGGAAGTCTAGTTGGATACCTAGGGTCGTCGTTGTGCCCATGCTGTCTTTAAATCTTAAATCGGTCAAAAATTTTGCTATGTAACTCTGTTTTCTTATTATATTATGTTTTTGGAAATCTTAGAGTGAGACGAAGGCCCTTGAAAATTATTACATCGTTGGGTGTTGTAGATAGCATAGCAGAGGAGTACTTGGAAACCTACGGTCCTCGTTACGCTAGCGCGGTCATTAAATCTTGAATCGGCCATAAATTTTTCTCTGTGACTCCATTTTCTTATTACAATGTGTTTCTGAAAAGGTTCTAATGAGATGATGGCACTAGAAAATTATTACATTATTGAGTGATATAGATGGCATAACGTATGACGACTTGGAGACCCAAGGGCGTCGTTATGCCTATGTAGCCGTTAAATTTTAAATCGGGCATAACTTTTTCTACGTAACTCTGTTTTCATATTATAATATGTTTCTGGTATGCTTGTAATTAGATGAAGGCCTTGGAAAACTATTACATCAAATGGTGATTGAAACAGCATAGTAAGAGACTACTTAGAGACCTAGGATCGACGCTATGCCCGCGCAGTCTTTAAATCTAAAATTGGCCATAACTTTTGCTACGTAACCCTGTTTTCTACTATATTATGCTTCTAGAAAACTTGTAATGAGACGAAAGCCTCGAAAAATTATTACGTCATTGGGTGATGTAGATAGCATAGCAGAAGACTACTTGGAGACATAGGATTGTCGTTACTGCCGTTCGATAGTTAAATCTTAAATCGGCCATGACTTTTGTTATGTAATGCCATTTTCTTATTATAATATGTTTACAGAAAGTTTGTAGTAAGACAAAGGCCAGGAAAAATTATTACATCATTGGGTGATGATGATAGCATTGTGGAAGATTACTTAGAGACCTAAGGTTGTCGATATGCCCGCTAGGTCATTAAATCTTAAATCGTCCATAACATTTGATATATAACTTCGCTTTCTTATTATGAAATGTTTCTGTAATGCTTGCAATCGGACAAAGGCCCTGAAAAATTTATTACAACATTGGGTGATGTAGATAGTATGGCGGAAGAGTACTTAGAGACCTAGGGTCGTCATTACGCCTTACGCCACCGTGGTCGTTAAATCTTAAATCGGTCATGAATTTTGCTATGTAATGCTATTTTCTTATTATAATATGTTTACAGAAAGCTTGTAATAAGGCGAAGGCCCGGTAAAATTATTACATCATTGGGTGATGATGATAGCATTGTGGAAGATTATTAAGAGACCTAAGGTTGTCGATATGCCCGCGAGGTCGTTAAATCTTAAATCGTTCATAACATTTGATACGTAACTCCGCTTTCTTATTATAAAATGTTTTTGTAATGCTTGCAATCGAACAAAGGCCCTGAAAAATTTATTACAACATTGGGTGATATAGATAGCATGGCGGAAGAATACTTGGAGACCTAGGGTCGTCGTTACGCCTTAGCCAGCGTGGTCGTTAAATCTTAAATCGGCCATTACTTTTGCTACATAACACTATTTTCTTATTGTAATATGTTTGTGGAAAGCTTGTAATGAGATGAAGGCTCTGGAAAATTATTACAACATTGGGTGATGAAGATAGCATAGTAGAAGATTACTTGGAGACCTAAGGTTGTCGATATGGCCGCGCGGTCAATAACTCTTAAATCGGCCACAACAATTGATACATAACTCCGTTTTCTTATTATAATATGTTTTGGTAAAGTTTGTAATGAGACGAAGGCTTGGAAAAATTGTTATGTCCTTAGATGAGGTAGAGAGAAAAGCGGAAGACTACTTGGAGAACAGGGGTCGTCGTTATGCCCACGTAGTCGTTAAATCTTAAATCGGCCATGACTTTTAACGAGTAACTCCGTTTTATTATTAGAATATATTTCTGGAAAGCTTGTAATGAGACGAAGGCCCTGGAAAATTATTACATCATTTGGTGATGTAGATAGCATAGCGGAAGATTACTTGGGTACCTAGGGTAGTCGTTGTGCCCGCGCCACCGCTGGATGTTAAATTGGCCAAGACGTTTGCTACGTAATTTTGTTTTTTTATTTTAATACGTTTCTTGAAATCTTGTAACGAGATGAAGGCCCTGAAGAATTATTACAACATTTGGTGATGTAGATAGCACAGCAGAAGACTACTTGGAGAGCTAGGGTCATTGTTATGCCCGCGCGATCGTTAAATCTTAAATCGGCCATAACCTTTGTTACGTAACTTCATTTTTCTTATTGTTAGTTGTTTTTTTAAAGCTTGTAACGAGATGAAGGCCCTGTAAAATTCTTAGACCATTAGGTGATGAAGATAGCATAGTAGAAGATTACTTGGAGACCGAAGGTTGTTAATGTGCCCGCGCGGTCGTGAAATCATAAATCAGCCATAACATTTGATACGTAGCTCCGTTTTCTTATTATAATATCTTTTTGTAAAGCTTGTTATGAGGCGAAGGCTTGGACAATTTTTATGTGACTGGGTGACGTAGATAGTATGGCGGAAGACTAGTTGGAGACCTAGGGTCGTCGTTATGCCCGCGCGGTTGTTAAATCTTAAAACGGCCATAACTTTTGATACGTGACTCTGTTTTCTTGTTATAATATGATTCTAGAAAGCTTGAAATGAGATGAAGTCCCTTGAAAATTATTATGTCAATGGATGAAGTAGATAACATAGCAGAAGACTACTTTAAGACTTAGGGTCATCGTTAGGCCTGCGCGGTCATTAAACCTTAAATCAGCCATAACTTTTGCTACGTAAGTTCATTTTCTTATTATAATCTATTTCTTGAAAGCTTGTAATAAGACGAAGGTCCTGGAAAATTACTACACCATTTGGAATTGTAGATAACACGGCGGAAGACTACTTGGATACTTGGGGTCGTCGTTATGCCCGCGCTGTCGTTAAATGTTAAATCGACCAATTCCATTTTCTTATTATAATATGTTTTTGGTAACCTTGCGATGAGACAAAGGCCCTCGAAAATTATTAAATTATTAAATGATAGAGGTTGTATAGCATAAGACTACTTGGAGACCCAGGTGCGTCGTTTTGTCTGCGCAGTCGTTAAATTTTAAATCGGACATAACTTTTGTTATGTAACTCCGCTTTCTTAGTATAATATGTTTCTGGAAAGTTTATAATAAGACGAAGGCTCTGGAATGTTATTAAATAATTGGGTGATGAAAACAGCATAGCTGAAGACTACTTGGAGACCTAGGGTCGACGTGATACCCGTGCGGTCGTTAAATCTTAAATTGGCCATAACTTTTGCTACGTAACTCAGTTTTCTTATTATATTATGTTTCTAGAAAGTTTGTAATGAGACGAAGGCCTTAGAAAGTTATTGTATCATTGGGTGATGCAGATAGCATAGCGGAAGACTACTTAGAGACCTACAGTCGTTGTTTTGCCCGCACGGTCGTTAAATCTTAAATCGGCCATCATTTTTGATATGTGACTCCGTTTTCATATTATAATATTTTTCTG
>QLOD02128032.1:0-21764 GCA_003260245.2 Sideroxylon spinosum | reverse complement strand
ACACTTAATTTGGGTATCCAGAGAATCAATGTTTTTGTCCGATTGCAAGGCACAAGTACTCTCTTTAATGTGCTACGGCAGAACTTTTAGAGCACAAGATGGCTAAAATTACAGAGATTTAATCTTATTGCTTTGGATCTTCCAATAGAATTTTAGGTGTAGTTATAGGCTAACACTTACTACACTAGGTCCCATCATTCCCACTTCATGTTTTCATACAGCAAGTATATAAAAACACCCACAATTCATTTGACGGAAAAACATCACCAGTAGCATAAACGTCACATCAGCACAAATCAGCACTGCAAGCTCCAAGGTGGAAGTTATTATTTTTTAAAATTTTTTTTTTCTTTTTTCCAGAAACAAAGATTAATACATCCGAAAGAAAATTGAGGTAGCACAAATAAAAGAAGATTTGAAACAATGTCATTTAAGATGATTTAGTCGCGTCCAACGTAGACTCAAGCGATGCACCAGCAAAAGAGTGAATCTAAACAAAAAGGGGAAAGAGGGCAAAAAGTACCAAATGGATTGAAATTTTGAAGAACAGCCTAATGTTACATTTGGATGGGTAGAATAAGAGTGGAATTATGAGCATTTCATTCAGTTTCCCTCACACTAAGCCTCATTTCCTATTTCAAAGCAAATGTAACCTAATTTCTTATAACTTCACAAAAACATAACCACAACAGAAGAGGGGGAATTAATGTGGCCAACCCATAACATGTTGCAAATTCTTGGGAGTAAAACAAGAGTCAACAGATTCTTTATCTCCAGCGACTGAGAGGAACATCTCCAATATAACTCAGCATGTACTACCCAAAGAAGCTTCTGAACACTGCCCCATTCTCCTAGTTTGCAGAGGCATCAAGAGGGGGCCAATTCTGTTTAGGCTTGAGAACATGTGACTGCGGGCGGAGGAGTTCATGGATAGATTGGCAGGTTGGTGGACCAGTTTTTAGCATCAAAATTGAATACCCCAAAGGAAAATTTGTCTCTTTCGAATAGAAATGTGTTTGGGAAGACGTAGACTGGGAAAATAGGGTTGAAGTAGGACATTTACAAGCTGAACCACAAGGATGAGAGTAGATAGTTGTCAGAAGATGAGCCCTCGCTGAGGCAAGGAAGTTAGAGATGGAGTGACTTGCAAGAATGGAAGAGAGAATTTGGAGGCAAAAGTCAAGAGTCTTGTGGCTCAAAGAAAGTTATAAGAACACCAGATTGTTTCACAGTAAGGCTAATATGCACCGAGGTTGAACTATATAGAGAGAATCAAAACTGATGAAGTCCTGTTAGACCAACGTGGTAAGGTTAAACTAGGTATTGTGCAATTCTACTCTGGTTTGCTCGAGGGGGAAAAAAAAAAGTGGGGACCTCGATTGGATAGGTTGGAGTTCTTTTCAATTTCCCCTGAAGAGTCCTATATCTTGGAGGAGGTGTTTTCAGAGGAAGAAGTATTTGCAGCCTTTAGATCTTTGAACTGGGACAAGGCTCCAAGACAAGATGGTATGAAGCTGGCATTTCGCCAAAGGTGAGGGGGAGCTATTGAAGGATGAAACTATGGGAGCATTCAGGGAGTTTCATGGGGAATGTGTCCTTGTTTGAAGTCCTTAATGCATCTTTCTTTGCTTTGGTACCTAAAAAAGGAGCGGTGGAGAATATCAGATGTTTCAGGCCTATCAGCCTAGTAGGGGCTATGTACAAACTACTAACAAAGGTTTCAGCCACGAGATTAAAGAAAGTATTGAGAGGCATAGTGTTGGAGTCACATAATGAAGTTGAAGGGGGTAGGCAACTTTTGCATGCTATCCTCATTGCCAATGAGGCAGGTGATGCAAGAATCAAAAATGGGAAGCCTAGTATAATTTGCAAATCGGAAAATCGAAAAAGCTATCATGTGAATTGATCTAAAAGCCTTTTTTTTTGTTTTTTTGTTTACGTGATCTAGTCCTACCTAGGAGGTGTAGGTAACAATAACATTATTAATACTCTCTTCACCTAGTATAAGTTCTATAAACATTATTACATGCCTCATCTCCTAACACTTACAATCTCATCGTTGAGATTGCTATCAATGACAATTCTTTACCCATTTCTATTCTTATTTTTCTCCAAATACCAAACTTTAAAATCAATATTTTTCTAATTCTCTATACATTTCTCCCATGGACTCAGTTTCTTGAGGTGCTTGTGAACAAATTTCACGATTGGCTAAATTGTTGCTAATTCTTATATATATATATATATATTCGTTGAAAAAGAAAAACTAGTAATAGAAGAACTGATGGGGGACAGAAATTGAAAGCAATTGAGGAAAAAAAGAAAGAGGAGAGATTAAGCTAGATAGAAGTAAAGAAAAAAAAGAAGAAACACAGAAGAGATGAGGGAAAGGAAAAATCAGGCCAACAAACTGTCAATTCAGTATATTTCAATAATCAATCATCTCTCAAACTCTAATAATTCAATCCTTCAAATAGGCTAGCTGCTAGACAACCCCAAAATAATTAAAGATAACATCAAACCAAAGATTACAATATCACAAATTCTATTATAAACAAACTTCCTAAAATAAATAAAATAATAACAAAATAAATAAATCTCTGGACTTTAATGTACTTGTCAATTTATCCGGATCGAGAAAACTCAGGTTTGTCAAGTGAAAACTAACAAACTCCTTCAATCTCCAAACCAGCTACGAACAGAGCGGATGTTTAAACTGTTCTCAGAGTTCACTTGCATAAGGGAACGTGGGAAATCCCCACCAATTCTCCCAAGATAGAAAATCTAAATTCTAATGAGAGACTTTGTTGAGTCCAAAAGAATATCAACAAAGGTATAAGCACAATCAAGAGCAGTGACACCCTTAAAGTAAAGTTTCCTCCTAAGATATTCATCTAGGTCTTTGTCTAAAACAGTTCAAAGCGATGGATTAATCTTCAACTATATGGCATCTCATTTTGAAATCATCAAATTGATTGATATACCGTATTCATAGTATGGTTTTCCTGTGTAAGGTAAATCCATTTGTCCAAGAAATTACCCCTATGTCTATACTCATTCCTATTATACATCCTATCATTCCTCTTGCTACGATAATATTGGTTATAGGAACTAATTGGGATATTCCATTCAAGCGTATCATAATCAAATACAACAGGCTGAAAAGGATTTATGGTTTAGAAATCCATTTTTTTGTTAATTGAATTGACTTTTTTTTTTATTTTTTTAAACATTGCAAGTGTTGTCAGAGACCCGGTGCTGCTAGAAAAATTAAGCGAGGGTCATTGGCTGGTCAGCGGAGGGCCACCAATATGTCGCTGGAGCTTTGCTGACAATCACGGGGGTCACCGACGAGTTTGCCGAAGGAAGACGATGCCGGTGGCGAGGGTTGCTAGAATTGGGTATCATTGGAAATGCTCGAAAGTGCACTGGAAGCCTTAAGGGTAGATCTAATTCTGGTGGCTCGAGAAGCGCTTCCTGCTGCGGCTAGTTTTTCATGTGGGTTCGTGAGGTTCGCTGGAGCTGTGGTACTACACATGGACAGTGGCTGGGGTTGGGAGCGTAAGCTAGATTGAAGTTGATGATTGATTAGGTTTTGAGAAGAACGGTTGCCGATGGATTTGGGAGTGATTGGCGATGTTATTTGGCTGTATTGAGAACTGGGTAGTCACTGGGTTTAGGTACTGAACTGCCGAGGGAAGGATTGTTGTCTAGGGCTTTTGTCAACGATGGAAACAATGCTTGATTGATTATTTTTATGTTTTTTGGCGCCAAGGATTCGCTCTGGTTCCAAACTGATGAGGACAAATTAGAACTAATTGAGAAAGAAAAAGAAGAGAAGAGATTAAAATTACCAAAAGTAAGGAGAAGAAGAAACACAGAAGAGAGGAGGGAAGGGAAAACTCGGGTCGATCAGTGGTCAATTCAATATCATTCATTATACCTCAAATCCGAATAATTCAATCCTTTAAATAAGCCAGCCAATCCTAAAAAGGTTAAAGATAATACCAAAGCAAAAATTACAGTACCAAGAATCCTATTCTAAACAAATTTCCTAAAATAAATAAAATGATAATAATAAAATCTCTGGATTATAATGTTCTCGTCAAGAACTCCTTCTATCATTAAGTGAAAATAAGTATCAATGGGAAAACATAAAATATTAAATCATGGCTTGGGTAACAACTCAAATCAAAGGCCAAACTACGTGAAGTTGTGACCACATAATAATGAAACAGTGTTATGCATTGTCCACAGCCTATATTACTCGAACTTAGAGTGTGGCCGTTGGACTTGGGTATGTAGCAAGATATCAGATTCACATATTATCTATATTTTAACCTACAAGAACTCAGTTAAAAATGGTTCAAATTGTAGATACGGGTATAGATAATCGGCACATAAATGGCCCATCTTAACATTTCCTTATTCATGCCTTCGGTTCATGATCCTCTTGAATGGTTCCCGGCTAGTTTGATGGCACCAAGTGCTAGCGATTGCTTTGTGCTCCCAATTCTTTAGTGGATGGAGGGCGAATTTAGGTGTCTCAAGGATCTTGTTTCAAGATTTCCTTAATCCTTGAAGGCTGGTTCACTGGTCTAGAGCCCTAAGGCTCCTTATGGTCCAGGCTTGGGTTAGTTCAATAACTTTTGAGGATCTCAAAGCGTGCCTTAAGGAGTACTTAGGCGTAAGGAGGGTGGATTGCCTAGGTCTTTTTTTTTTTTGTCACACGTATCTTGAGTATCCACAATACTTTGTATTCTTTTAGAGCCTTGAGTGTAAGGCGTTTACGTGTATTATTCCCATGAGCCTTTGTGGTGAGATAGATTGTATATGTCATTCTTTTGTCCCTTCAATTAAGCTATAGAGTCGAGTGTGTCAGGGACTATAAGGGATTTACATGCAAGGGATTCTGCTTGCGGAAAAATAAGACATGAGATGGAGTAAAGAAGTAATGATTTCTCTCCCACATCACCTGGGGTCGAGGATGCAAGTAGCGTATCTATAATATTTAACATTTACAAAGTACAATGCGTCTTAAAGTCGTGAGAACATTAGATTATGTTAGAACTACGGGATTAACTATGCATGGGCAAGAGCAATACTAGAATGGATGATCCCTTCAATCCAAAGCAGTCAATATTTTACTATTGAGATATAAGCCGTTACAATTAGTATTAGAGCCAATACCTAGTAGGAATTATAGAGCAACGTGGCTTTTAGTGGGGAGGATTACAAGTCATTATAAATGATACTAGAGACAATATCTTGCAGGAAGTGTAGAACCATGTGGCTGTTAGTAGGAAGGAATAATTACCTATAAGAGACTTTACCTACAGGATGATGAAACAAGAAGCATAATGTCTTTTGTTCCACATCGCCTAGGTAGATAAATAAATTAACATATATGGAATAGTCAATATCTATAAAATATAATGTGTTTTAAAGTTGTAAAGGCACTAAATTACGTTAGAATTCTAAGATTACATGTGCTTGAGCGGGAACATTACCAGTATGGATGATTTCTTAGGATATCCTTCGTCCTACACTTAGTTAAGTTTAAAGTGGAAAATATTATACTATAGAGATGTAGATCATTTTAGAGTGAGCCCAATTACTTTATTTTGGAGCACAGTGCACAGCTGGTGACTGAGGGCATATTTATTTTTATGTTATTATTTTTTATTTACCTTGCTCCAAGTTACTGTATGGTTTTGTTGTATGGGATAGAGTAATGTGATATTGAATGTTTGCATAATTTAGGTCACGTCCCTAGGTCTTCGGAGACAGGGCTTGACACCAACTAATAAATACGACTAAAAATTTATCATAGTTTTGGGCACTTAGTTTTAGTTTTGCTATCGATTATATTTCATGACTCTAATTGTGGAACATGGTGCTTGTGGTTTGCACGATTGCATATGATTTGCTCATGTCGCTAAGTCAGGGAGACTTAAGAGTGTAATATAAAGGGAGAGTTGTAGCCGAAAATATGAAATAAATGATATTTTAAGATGTTTCCAAAGTGAACATAGAAATTCTATGAATATATAATTTCTAAATTTAGAAATATGTAACTGTGTAGTTTCTCATTGGAAATATATATATATTTTTTTTTAAGTTTTCAAAGTATGATTTTCTCATTGTAAATATATATATATATATTTAAGTTTTCAAAGTATGAGCCATTTGTTTAAATTTTATGTATTTAATTTTTAAAAAAATGTAAAACTCCATTTCTCTTTATTAATTAGGTACTCTAAAAAGAGCACGTGTCTAAAAATTGATTATCTTTTATAGGATTTTGCTTTTAGAGTGCAACAGCGATTTATATTGCAATTTTGGTGTTTGGACATAGGAATTAATTAATATAATCTTGTTCCTTAATCTTAAAATTAAAGTTGTTAAAATCGTGATTCTATTTAAAATACTATAACTCATCATCTAGAGCTATTATTATTATTATTATTTGTGTGAGTAACAAATTCTATGGAGATTCTATTTAAAATACTATAACTAACTCTACTTTTTTTTTTTTTTTTTTAATTTGTATCTTGGGCTTTCAAAAGTTTAATAAAAATATTCATCCATATTACTTAATAACTAAGCAAGTTTGTTTAACTATTAAAAAATATGCAAGGATATTTTTTTTTTACTATTTTGGATAGCTTAGAACGCAAATTTGGACCAAAAAAATGACCTACAGGTAAAATCGCCACTTTACAACCCAATCAAAATTTGTTTATTTCTTATCAAAATTTGTTTATTTCTTACTTACCAAAAATAAAAAAGTAAATTTTGATATGATCCAAACTCAGATTATAAAATGGCGATTTACCCACAGGCTATTTTTTGTCCAAATTTGTATTCTAAGCTGCCCAAAATACTAAAAAAATATCTTTGCATATTTCTTAGTAGTTAAATAAATTTCAGTTCGATTTGAATTTAGACTATAAATTGATTATTTTACCATTGGGCCTGTTTTTAGGCCAAATTTTGTATTTAACATTCTAAAAGACTAAAATTATTTGTTGATGTGTTTCTTAATAGTTGAGAAAATTTTCATCCAATTCTAATTCAAATTATAAAATGACCGTTTTATCCATAGGACCTTTTTTTCCTCTCAAATTCGCGATTCAAAAATAAAGTTTATTTTTATAGTTTTCAAAAAAATTAATGTAAGTAATTTTTATTATACTTGATCTTATTTCATTATATTTTAAATATGCAATCGAATTATGAATTTCGAATGTCTATTGTATTCCTAGTATTTTCATGTGGACAATCAAATAAAGGGACGTAACGAGCATTTCATTTTATTTTCACCTGCATTTCATTCCAATGTATCAAACATAGGCCAAGAGTAATTTTATGACATTGGGCAGGTCAATTACTATCAAAGTGTAGTGATAACATAATGTTAGAATGTCAAATCTTTTGCTAAATCCGTCCCACAATCATAGGATAATTGAAAGTATAATATACTCCAACCCTAAAATAGAAATTAACATATAAAAATTATTATATTTATCTAAAATAAAAATATTTCTTATAGAAAAATTTATCAAAAAGAATACCCACAACGGGTTATAAAATAATAGGTTCGGCAGTCTAGCTAAGCAATCTTGCTCAGGTCATTCACGTCGCGAAAAGTAAACCTGAAATGTTTGCTGGGTGAGCTATTAAAACTCAATGATCAAACCTCTTAAGTGTTTATATAAAATGAACATGATACTACACTGAGTTAGGAGATCCAACATAAATAAACCTGAAATGTTTGCTGGGTGAGCTATTAAAGCTCAATGATCAAACCTCTTAGAGTGTTTATATAAAATGAACATGATACTACACTGAGTTAGGAGACCCAACATAAAGACTCTGACTGTATGACATTGTATAAATGTAGCAGATAAAAAAATCTACAAAAAAAATTGGGCATTAATTTTAAAAATAAAATAATATAATAACAATTTAAATCAGACAAAGGGGGTGTTTGGAAGGAAAAAAAACCAAAAAATACAGCAAAGGTACAAAAGATGTGACATAAAAGTGATAGGTGATAAAATATGATTGGAAGAAAGTATAACTTTTGATAACTTTTGGTAACTTTTTATATGTTTTTGTCCTGCCAATCAGGACCAAAATAGTACAAGTTATTACAAGCTAAAAGATACAACATAAATGGTTTATTATAAAGATTTTTAGCACTTCCATGGAATTTACTACCAGCATTAGGAATTAGTTCATTCCAGAAACCGTGAATGTAATTGTATGCGAGTCCGCCGCACTCTCCATACCCCATTCACACACATAGCGCATTTCATGGACCACCTAGATCCACAAATCGTTTCAAGGACCAACCCACTGAAGTGGTATGCAGGTCTGTTGAACCCAAACACATATGGAGCAACTGGCTATATAATTATGTTAATACAAGAAGTGCCATTAAATTAACAAAGACTGAGTTCCCGTCACCAAGTATCATCAATTCAAACCATTTTTATAAGCCGGTGTCAATTCCATGTTATTCAAAACATAATTCAAGTCCAAAGTATAATTATTCTTATAGAAATAATATATAACAACCATATTGTAATTTTCAACGTTGCATGTGAACCTCTTCCACTATTTAAAAGGGATCATAAAACACATAAACAAAGAATCGGGAACATGGTAACACACATACAATTGATAATATAATATGTTAACATTACAATTCAACCAATTATTTAATAGAGTTTGATATGAATTAGCGTCAGTGTTCAGTTAATTCCTATAAGATTTCCCAGTTTAATAAATTATAAAATCTTGTAATCTTTATTTTAGCATAAACTTTTCCTCGTATTATTAAAATTTTTAAAAGGTAATAACAGGAGAGGGAAAGAATTAAAACAAAAAAATAAGCAGGAAAGGAGAAGAAACAAATGGCATCCGGAAGGCAGAGGCATGCCCACGACTCCGCCATCCCACAATAACATCGTGCCAAAGCCAGCAAGACGTGCCCATGCTAGTCCGCCTGTGCTCATGCTGGTATTCATGTTTTCTCAATTTCTAATCTTCTGTTCATTGGCTTCATGCTCTAGTTTTGTTTCGGTTCATTGCAGATGAGGTTCAATGATATAAAAATGTTCCCAATCATCCATACCTATTGTAGGATTATGATAATAATTTTCTTTTATCAAAATCAACCATCTATTACTCATTATTATAGTTGGATATTGTACTATATGATATATAATTTGCTTGATCACTTAGTACTATAATAAAACATATTATGTATGTTGCTTGCTTAGTGAGCACACAGGAACTCATGCTCACTTTCTTATAGTTATGATTGTAGAATCTAAGATGGGCCTATTAGTGGAGTCTTTGGATCAGGGGACTTAGATATCTCTTTTTTTTCTTTTTGTTTATTTTTTGAAAAATTATTTATGTATCGTTTTGACACCTCAATTGTGAGATTTACATTATTTTTTTGTGCCCTCAGCAACGTGACAAATTATATTTATCTATTACTGTATTTCGATATGGTCTATTTTGTATTATGTTTTCAGTTATATTACATCTTATTCTACTCTAGTTGTGATATGCTTCTCATTGGAATGGTTATATGTGCGATTGTATACTGTTATCAGTTCAAAACTCAAGTTACGAAATCCAAAGCGTGACACATCCAATCAATGTAACTCATATAGTGTTAGTTAAGTTTGGTAAATGTCAAATGTCACTTTTTTCAGCTTGTTTTTAGTACATGATGCTTTTTTTCTTTCAAAAATATAAAAACACATGCATAAAAAATATTAAAGTAAAAAAATTTTGATTTTTGTTTATCCAATCAACCATAATTGTGTGATTTTTACACATGATTTGCACATATGAATGAGAATTAAACTCTCTAATAAAACTTTTATGCATAAACTTGTTAAATTACAAAGCAATATCAAACCATTGAAGAAAACGCTATAGTCAAATGGATTTGTAAACTACTATATTAATATTGGTATTTAAATGCACTACTATAAAACAAAATAAAAAAATTACAAAAATAAAATTAGGTTAATGATTATTAAAGAGTTACTACTCAACAAATTTGATTGGCGTCGTTAAATTCATATAGGTGACCTCACCTAGTTAGAAAAGGCTTGGTTTGGTTTGGCTTAGTTTATTATTAAGGAGTTACTTATAATCTTGCTACCTCATGCTTGTCGATAACAAATCAATCTAAAATCACAAAAGAACTTATGACTTGAAATGAAATTTTTAGGCTTTCTTCATTATTTCTTTGGTATTGAAGTTACTTTCTCTCCTGAGGGCTACCTCATGTTCCAATCTAAGTATACTGATGAAATCTCCATCGTGCTAATCTCACAGATGAAAAAACTATTGACACTACTATTGAGTTGCATGCTAAGTTTTGTGCTTCAAATGATATTCCTCGTGGTGATCCTACGGGATATCATGAGCTAGATGACTGCTTTACTTACTTTATCATTGTGACTTGGCCTAACATTGCTTGTTCTATCCATATTGTTAGTTAGTTTGTTTCTACTCCATGCTCTACACATTGAGCTACATTATTGGTATTTTGTGGTATGTTTGTGGCACTCCATTAGTGTTGATTTCTTTCCTCTACTTCGAGCTTAAATTTTTAGGCCTATGATGATGCTGATTGGATTGGTTATATCTCTAACTAGAAGCCAATTCAAGCTTCTGTGTTTCTAGGAGACTATCTTATATTCTGGAAAATCAAGAAGCAATTTATTATTCCACCACTGAAGCAGAATATCGAGTTATGACTCATACTTCATTTGAAATTGTTTGACTTCGTTGGCATTTATCATATATAGGTGCTATCCTTCTTACTTTCAGGTATCTCCATTGTGATAATTAGTGTATTATTCAGATTGTCCACGACTTTTTTCTATGAGTGCACGAAGCATAAAGAGATTGGCTGTCACTTTGCTCACCACCATCTTCATTCAGGCACATTATTGTTTCGCGATTTGTTCTCTCTTTCCTGTAGTTGGTTGATTTCTTTTCTAAAACTCACACCACTGCTCATTTTTATTTCCTCCTAGGAAATACTTGATACTCTCTACCCTCGCATCCGAAGTTTGAGGGGGTGTGAACGTGGAATTATGTTATTTATATTATTTCGATTTATTTGTATTCTGTTTTATTACCTATGGGTAATTTAGGCTTTACGTCTTGTAAGGTTAATTAGGGTTTATTTATATATTCTTGGAATCATATTTCATTTATTCTGAATTTTAGAAAAAGCAATATAGTTTTTGATTCTCTGTATCTATCGTTTTCATCAGTCGGATGGCATGCCAAAAGTGGGGCACAGTGATAGCCAAAGGCTACATAGGTTTTGTGCGCACAATCAACCTAAATAAATGGCGTGCGTACAAACGTAATGGTGCGTGCCCGAGTTAACTAAAATATCTATCGTACACACGAAACCAAGAAAATTAAGGCCACAACATGGGGTAATGCACAAAGGATGGGCCAAAGGGTTGTTATGCGCAAAAAGAGAAACAGAAATGCGCATGACAAAACCTAGATAAAAAATTTGGGTTGCATATATTATTGATACACGCATAGAATAGCTACCCACTTCGAACCACAGAAACCTTTTTCCCTTCAAGCCTTGGCCAGCTTTACCTCTCGGCCATAGGTCATTTTCCACCGTCCATCCCGTGGGCCATCGTTGTCTGAGAGGAGCAGCCTCGTAGTGGGGTGGAATTGATTTGGGTCAAGTGTATAGATTTGGATTGGATCACAAAAATGAGTTCATAGAATTTGATGGCTTATAGAATTGGTCAAACTTTATAAACTAGGCATCCGGCTTTGCGTCAAATGATTTTTGTTAGAAAGAGCTAGGATAAATGGTTATTAATCGGTTGTGAAATAAATGGGTTTCAAAAAAAAAAAAAAAAAAACCCAAGTAAACAATTTACCGGTGAAATTAAATTCATGATAAGTTAATAAAATTTAAAGAGAGAGGAAAAATAAATAAATAAATCTTGATTCAGTCAAAAATTCAAAAATTTAGAACAGGAGCCCTCGTCATCAACCCAATTCAGAAAAACGCCATTTGGGTAATTGATGCTGGGTTTGCGTTGCAACATACGAATCTTCTTCAACAGTTCCGAGCACCCAAAGCAACTCCACCATCCCTTCACCAACACCAAAATTATCCCTACACAATAAACAAACAATGAAAATAATTGACGTTCATCTAAAACAAGCTAATCTCACTAAATAAATACAATGTTTGGAACATGAATTTGTGAAAGGAAAAAAAAAAAAAAAAAAAAGAAATAAAATTTGTAATCTATATAATTTTCGTTTTACTTAAACAAGTAAAAGTCAAAATTTTACTCATAAATATCTATTTACTTTCATCTAATCTTTCTAATTCAATTAAAAATAAAAATAAAAATTGATTTTTTCACTTCTTTTTATATTTCTACCATTTTCTTTTATTTTTCCTTCCTCTGCACAACCCAAGTTCCAAATATAGCCTTGAAGACTTTCACACTTTATACCCTATGGGCAGGACATTATACGACACTAAGCAGATAAATTGGAAGGCGAGATTAAAATATCTCAATCACCTCTTTTTGCAAAGATAGATTAAAAAACATTGCTCCTACATTTTTTTCCGTACAGAGAAATAAGAGCCAAATTTTCTCCCATCCAATCAAAAGAGGGGCCAATATTAACAGATAAAAAGCCAGTGAACACATAAACAGTCTTCATGTGAAGGGCGCATCTATTCATTACCAGCAAACTTAAGACGTTTAGAGCTCAAAACATCATCATGGTTGTCGTCGCTGCCACCGCCACAGTCACCGTCACCATCACCGTCACCGGTGCCATCTTTGAACAGGAGACAGCTCTCCAGAATACATTCCATGTCCGGAATAACACGAGCAACGCCAGGTTGTACTGCAATTTAAATCTATTGAGAAAGCAGACAATTTAATATATTATGGGAAGTACAAAGATCTATTTTTAGCATCCTAACTATCAAAGCAGAAAATTTAATGCATATGGTACACAAGTACAAAGATCTATTTTTAGCATCCTAACGAGACAAACCACGTAACTTCTAACTTTAAACGGCAACCATACATCCCATATAGTTTGACAAATATTTTATTTTATTTTTTTTTTCTTTTTTCTTTTTAACTTTATTTATTTATTATTAATTTTTTTACAGCTTTCGCAGTTACTGGTAGATGGTAAAGGAGCTGAAATTTTCCATTCCACCAGAACACTGATTTGGTGTAAAACTCTTAACTTCAAATGAAAACCGTACAGAATACCTAGCTTGCCATAATTTTCCAGTGCTTTAACAAAGATTGATAAGAGTAAGGAATTGAAATTTGTCAGGGGCCAGAACACTAATTTGGTTATCCTGAGAACTCAATATTTTGGCCCGATTGCAAGGCACAACTACTCTTTTTAACGTGCTACAACAGAACTTTCGAGCACAAGATGGCTAAAGTTACAGAGATTTATTATTGCTTTGGACCTTCCAATAGAATTTTAGTTGCAGCTGTAGGCTAATACTTAACTATACTAGGTCCCGTCATTCCCACTTCATGTTATCACACAGCAAGTATATAAAAACATCCACAAATCATTTGACAGAAAAACGTTACCAGTAGCATAAAAGTCACATTAGTACAAATCACCAGTGCAACTCCCTGGTGGAAGTTATTTTTTTAAATTCTTTTTCCTTTTTAAGAAACAAAGATTAATACATCTGAAAGTAAATTTAGGTAGCACTGATAAAAGAAAAATTGAAAAAATATTATTTAAGATGGTTTAATCGTGTCCAATGTAAACTTAGTGATGCAGATGGTCCTCTAGTGAAAAGTAACTGCTCATACCTTCGTCCTACATTGTTTGGGTGAGAGGTTGTGAAGTACCTTATATATGCATGTGGTACTTCTACCTAACAGATCGGTTTTTTGGATTAAAGCCTACTTACATCAATCTGGTATCAAAACAGACCCAAGTGGGAAACATATGGGATCACACGAGACGTGTGTTTATAAAAGGGGAGGTAATAAAACAGATGGTCCTCTTGTGAAAAGTGACTACTCATACCTTCATCTCACATTATTTGGATGAGAGGTTGTGAAGTGCCTTGTATATGCATGTGACACCTCTATCTAACAAATCAGTCTTGTGGGTTAGAGCCCACTTGATCAATTAATTGATGCAAGTGGGCTCTAAATTGCTGCCTCCGAAGAAGATCTGTTTGCTGCTCTTTTATATGCTCACCTTGATTCTCACCATTTTCATTATGACTATTAGTCCTGGTGTTTTAGCCTTGTTCACCTCCTTCACCATCATTATATTGAGTTGTTTGGCCTTCCAAAGTACTAATACGTAAATTAAAAGTATCCAACTGCTCCATAAGTTTTAAGAGAATCTCATCACATTGTAAATCAGCTAGTCCTCTAAACGGCTTTCCGAATCACGTAGACATGATGCTACGCTTGCTCTGATACCAAGTTGATGTTGGATTGATTTGGAATATGATTAATGTATTGGAAATACTTGAAATAGGGTTGTTTGGGATTGTGAACAATGGATGTAAATAGTGTTTTGTATGTAGAAGAGAAAAGATTAGAGAAGGGAAGATCTAGGCATCACACCTAGGGCTCTTCAGCATCACACCAAAGAAAAGATTGCATCACACAATCAAGAGCTTAAAGTTGTTTTTTCTTTACTGACTCAATCATGCTTTCCATATGGCTTACAATGTAATTAATAACATAGAAGAACCAAAAGACTTCGAACCCCAAAATATACCACATTAGTAATATGGAATAACCAAAAGATTTCGAATCCCCAAAAGACACTATATTAATAACATGGAATAACCAAAAGACTTCAAACCTCAAAAGACACAAATACATTCCATGTCTAGTTAATATCCCAAATAGGACCTACATCATCAAGAATATGCCTAATTAAGGCTTGGGCCTTAGAACCATCCAGTCCACGCCTTTTGTAGACTTTCATCTAGCCCACTTGCACCAATGTATTTCGCAATGTTGTACTTGCCAACTTTCAAAGGGAAGAAAGAAGAATACAAGCTTATACATTTCACTACCTGTGCCATACGAACCTTGGGAGGATTTAAGTATGGATTTTCTCCTTAGATTACCCAAAACACCTCGGAAGCATGACTCTATCTCTATGCTTGTGGATCGCTTCTCGAAAAGGACACATTTTATTCCTTGTCCAAAGAGATCAGACGCTATCCGCATTGCTGTGCTATTCTTTCAAGAAGTTAGACTTCCCAGGTTGCCAAAGACCATAGTCTCTAATCGTGACTCAAAAGTTTATGAGTTGCTTTTGGGGAACACTATGGAAGTAGTTGAATACAAAGCTGAAATTTTCTTCAGCTTTCATCCGCAAACTGATGGTCAAACGAAGGTTGTTAACAGTAGTTTGGCTAATCTGCTTCGTTGCTTGTTAGTGATCATGTTGGCAGCTAGGATCAAGTAATTACGGCTGAATTTGCATACAACAGCTCTGTGAATAGATCTACAGGTCGCAGCCCCTTCATAATTGTCACAGGTTTGCTTCCAGGAAACCAATCGATTTAGTTCCATCCAGTCTCGCCTTAGCGTTGAAGCTAAAGCTTCTAGTCAACACATCCATGAAATCCATGATGATGTGCGACGAAAGATTGCCATAAGCAATGAGAGCTACAAACAACATGCTAATTTGAGACTGAGGTTTGCTGAATTTAATGGAGACATAGTTCTAATTCGAGTCAAACCAGAACCGTATCTTAAAGGAGTTCATAAGAACTTCATTAAAAAGTGCTGGTCTGTTCAAAGTTCTCAAGAAAATTAGCTCTAATGCATATGTACTTGAGTTACCTAATGATATGGGCATAAGTAATGTGTTTAATATTGAGGATTTAACTTGATATTCCGGACATGTTAAGGATAGTAACCAAGATGACCCTGTGGCATCTCTCCCAATCTCCAAATCTTTCCAGGATGAAATTGAATACATGATTGATCATCAAATTATTTCAACTCGACATGGGGGTTATCAAAAGTATCTCATTAAGTGGAAGGGGCGTTCACTTTCAGATTGTACGCCGATTACAAATGAGGAATTTTACTGCCTCAACCCTGGAGTTCCATGCTTTTAACTCGTCAAGGTTGAGCTCTCTCAAGCCGGGAAGAGTTGATGGAATATGGCAGCATCTAATAAAAGTCTACAAAAGGCGTGGACTGGAAGGTTCTAAGACCCAAACCTTAATTTGGCATATGCTCAATGATGTGGCCCTGCTTGGGATATTAACTAGACATGAAATGTATTTAAGTCTCTTTTGGGTCTTTTAGTTATTCCATGTTATGAACGTAATGTCTTTTGAGGGTTTGAAATCTTTTGGTTATTCCATGCTATTAACGTAGTGTCTTTTGGGGTTCGAAGTCTGTTGGTTATTCCATGTTATTAATGTCGTGTCTTTTTGGGGTTCGAAGTCTTTTGGGTCTTCTATGTTATTAATGTAGTAAAAGAGTCTTACGGGGGTCTAAAAATAGTTGAAGGTCATTTAATTTGAATAGTTCTAGAATCAAGTTGAAATAAGTATGAATAAGATTGTAAGCCTTATATGGCAAAGCATGATTGACTAAGTAAAAAAAAACAATAGCTTTAAGCTCTTGATTGGGTGATGCAATCTTTTCTTTGGTGTGATGTTAAAGAGCCCTAGGTGTGATGCCTAGATCTTCCTTTCTCTAATCTTTTCTTTTCTACATACAAAACACTATTTACATCCACTGTTCATGATCCCAAACGGCCCTATTTCAAGTATTTCCAGTCCATTAATCCAATACCAAATCTGTCCTACATCATTTAGCGATGCACCAGCCAAAGAGTGAATCTAAATAAAAAGGGGAAAGAGGGCAAAAAATACCACATGGATTGAAATTTTGAAGAACAGCCAAATGTTACATTTGGATGGGTAGAATAAGAGTGGAATGAGCATGAGCATTTCATTCATTTTTCCTCACACTAAGCCTCATTCCTATTTCAAAGCAAATGTAACCTAATTTCTTATAGCTTCACGGAAAACATAACCCATAACAAAAGAGGGGGAATTAATGTAGCCAACCATAACATGTTTCAAATTCTTGTACTAGATCAAGAATCAACATATTCTTTATTTCGAGCAACTGGGAGGAACATCTCTCCAATATAAGTCAGCATGTACTACCCAGAGCAGCTTCTGAACACTGCCCCTTCCTCCTAGTTTGCAAAGGCATCAAGAGGGGACCAATTCCGTTCAGGCTTGAGAACATGTGATTGCGGACGAAGGAGTTCATGGATAGATTAGCCGATTGGTGGACTAGCTTCTAGCATCAAAATTGAATATCCAAAGAAAAATTCATCTCTTTGGAATAGAAAGGTGTTCGGGAAGATGGAAACTCGGAAAACAGGGTTGATGCAGGACATTTACAAGTTGAACCAGAAAGATGAAGAGTGGATGGTCGTCAAAAGATGACGCCTCGTTGAGGCGGCAAAGAAGTTACAATGACTTGCAAGAATGGGAGAGAGAAGTTGGGAGGCAAAAGTCTCGAATCTTGCTGCTCAAAGAAAATGATAAGAACACCAGATTCTTTCACAGTATGGCTAATATGCGCCGAGGTTGAACTATATAGAGAGAATCAAAACTGATGAAGTCTACTTAGACCGAGATGGTGAGGTAAAACAAGGTATTGTGTAATTCTACTCTGGTTGTTCGAGGAAAAAGAGTAGTGGAGCCCTCAATTGGATAAGTTGGAGTTCTCTTCGATTTCCCCTGAAGAGTACTATGCCTTGGAGGAGATGTCTTCAGAGGAAGAAGTATTGGCAGCCTCGAGATCACTGAACTGGGACAAGGCTCCAGGAATAGATAGTCCGACACTGGCATTTTGTCGCAGGTGATGGGGAGCTATTAAAGGATGAAATTATGGGCGCATTCATTAAGTTTCATGAGGAAGGTGTCATTGTTCAAGGTCCTTAATGATTCTCTCTTTGCTTTGATACATAAAAAAGGAGTGGTGGAGGATATCAAAGATTTCAGGCCTATCAGCCTCACAGGGACTACGTACAAACTACTACTAAAGGTTTTAGCTACGAGGTTAGAGAAAGTATTGAAAGGCATAGTGTTGGAGTTCCATAATGATTATGTAGGGAAGGAGGGCAAATTTTGGATGCTATCCCTCAATTGCCAACGAGGTAGATGATGCAAGAATCAAAAATGGAAAGCCCAATATACTTTGCAAATCGGAAATCGAAAAGGCCATCACGTGAATTGATCTAAAAGCTTTTTTTCTTTTTCTTTTCTATTTTTTTTTAATAACCTGAACTAGTCCTACCTGGAGCCATGGGCAATAATAACATTACTATTAGTCTCTTTCACCTAGTATAAGTTCTATAAGCATTATTATATGCCTTATCTCTTCACACACATAATCTCATATTTGAGATCCCTATCAATGATAATTCTTGCCCCATTTAACTCTCTCGGACTCAGAAAACTCGGCTCTGTCGAGTGAAAACTTGCATACTCCTTCAATTGCTAGGCCACGAACAGAGCGGATGTTCAAATTGTTCCCAGAGTTCATGCACTTGCGAAAGGAAAGATAGGAACCTAGTGTCCCCATTAATTCACCCAAGATGGAAAAATCTAAATTCTAATAAGAGATCTTGTTGAGTTCAAAATAATGTCAACAAAATTGGATTAAACTGTTGAGGAGGTACTTCAATGGGAAAGACAAAATCCCAAGAGACATTGTGGAGGATGAAGCACATATTTCAACTTAGGAGATAACACAAGCAGCGAAGCTACTACCAATATTTGTAACGATCTAATAATCAATCTCAAGAATATCAATAATCTTAATAGCATCTGTGGGTAGTATCGTGACGTCAGACTTAATATCATCCAAAGAAGTAATCATTTTAGAGACAGGCTCAGAAGTTAGTCCTTCAATATGTTCCTCATTAAATGATGAAATGATGTAAGGCTTACCAATCAAATTACCAACTTCATCTTCAAAATCCTCATAGTTAGGTTTATAAACCAACACTTCCAGTTTGTCCTCATCAAACTCTTGCACATTTTCTTCACCAAACAAATCATCCTTGCTCACTATTTCAGTCATGGTTGCCTTGATTTGTTCATCCACTAATGGCGGCACATTAGAAAGTTGAGGATAAAAATCTGATTTCCAATTTGATGAGAGAACCTGGTCTGATGCATGGCAATTTGTAGAATAATGGTTACGTCTTCTCAATCCTATGGATTTCCTCATGAGCAACTCATATTCTTGAATAAAAGCGTAAGCATTGTCAAGATTAGTGCCACCCCTAAAGTAAAGTTCCCTCCCAAGATATTCATCCAGACCTTGACTAAAACCAGTTCAAAGTAATGAAGTCATCTTCAGCTATTTGCCATCTCATTCTAAAATCATCAATTGATCGATATACCTCATTTAAAGTATGGTTTCCCTGTGTAATGTAATTCCATTCGTCTAACAAATTGCTCCTATGCCCATACTCATTCCTATTATACAGCCTATCATTCCACTTGCCGCGATAGTATTGGCTATAGGAACTAATTCGAATATTCCAATCAAGTATATCATAATCAAATGCATCGGGCTGAAAAGGATTCATGGTTTAGAAACTGATTTTTTTCACTGCACTGATTTTTTTGTTAATTGAACTGAATTTTTTTACAACACTTGATTTTCTTTTTTAATCTGCTAGATGATTTTTTTAACCTTGCTAGAGTGTTGTCATAGACACAATGTTGCTTTAAAAAAGTACTGAGAGGGCCGTTGACCGGTCGGCGAAGAGATCGCTAGGGTCACTAGCAAGTTTGCCAGAGAAAAACGATGCCGATGGTCAGGGTTGCTAGAATTGGATACCGCAGGAAGTGCATGAAAGTACATTGGAATCCTTGATGGTAAATCTAATTCTGGTGGCATGTGGGGTGCTTGCGGTTAAAGCTTGCTTTTCGTGCAGGTCACGAGGCTCGGCAAAGCAGTGGTGCTACACATGGACAGTGGCTGGGGTTCGGAGCATAGGGCTAGGTCGAAGTCAATGGTTGATTATGTTTTGGAAGGATGGTCACCAATGAAATTGGGAGTGATTGCCTATGGTATTTGGCTGTATCGGGGATTGGGTGCTCGAAGGGTTTAGGTGCTGAACTGGTGAGGGAAGGATTGTTGTCTAGGGTTTCTTTCGACGGCGGAAACAGTACTTAATTGATTTTTTACTATTATTACTTTTATGTCCAGGGATTCAATCTGATACCAAACTGATACCAAACCAAATCAAACTAAGCCTTTTCTCCATTAAGTGGGGTCGGCTATATAGATTTGACGACGCCAATCAAATCTGTGTTGGGCCATGTCCTCCGTTAGATCCATAAAAACAAGATCTTGTCTAATTGTTTCTTTCCAACTTATCTTCGGTCTTCCTCTTCCTCTTCTACTCTTGACGATCTCCCTCCTTTCGCACATTTTAACTGGCGCCTCCATTGGACGTTTTCTAACATGGCCATAACATCTCAAATGATTTTCTCTCATTTTATCTTCAATTGGTGCTATTCCTACATTGCTCCTAATCTTCTCGCTCCTAATCATGTCTCTCTTGTGATCTCACACATCTATCTTAGCATTCTCATCTCCACAACTGCATCTTCTGAATATGATTATGCTTTACTACCCTCCATATTATAAAGCTGGTCTGACCGCCACCGTATAATACCTTCCTTTCACTTTGAGGGGGATTTTTTGATCACACAAGACCCCCCCGAGGCACTCCTCCATTTGATCCACCTAGCCTAAATCCTATGCCTTACATCAGTATCAATCCCTCTATCCTGTTGCATCATAGGTCTAAGGTACCTAAAGTTTTCTTTCTCTACAATCCTTTGTATGCCCAAACTTACTTCTATATTTCCAGTTGTCCTACTTTGGCTAAACTTGCATTCCATATATTCCGTTTTATATCTACTTAGCCTAAACCCTTTTGCTTCTAACGTTTCCCGCCACAATTCTAACTTAGCATTCACTCTTTCTTCGTCTCATCTATTAAGACAATGTCATCTGTAAATAGCATATACCACGGTATCTCAACCCTGAATATGCTTTGTAATCTCATCCATAACTAAAGCAAACAAGTACGGGCTTAATGCTGAGCCTTGGTGTAAACCAATCATGATAGGAAATTCCCTAGTATCTCCTCCAGTCGTCCGTATAAATGTCACGACTCAATCATACATATCCTTTATTACCTCAATATATGCGACGCACTCCTTTCTTTTCCAATACTCTCCATAGAATCTTCGTAGGAACCCGGTCATATGCATTCTCCAAATCAATAAACACCATGTGTAAATCTTTTTGACCATTTTTATACTGTTTCGTTAACCTTCTTAGGGGAAAGATAGCCTCCATGGTTGATCTTCCAGGCATAAAACCAAACTGATTCTCTGAAACGTTTGTTGTCCTTCTTAGTCGTTTGTCAATAACTCTCTCCCATAATTTCATCGTATGGCTTATCAATTTAATCCCACGGTAGTTCGCACAGTTCAGAATATCTCCTTTGTTCTTGTATATGGGTATAAGGATACTTTTTCTCCATGCATCAAGCATCTTCTTGCTCTTTAGCACTACATTAAAAAGTTTTGTCAACCAACTTATGCCATCCTCCCC
>QLOD02127370.1:0-21802 GCA_003260245.2 Sideroxylon spinosum | reverse complement strand
TTGATTTAGATGAATGTTTGTTTTGTAGTGTTTTGGTGGGTTAAGTCCCCACGTTCCCGGGTTGTGGATTCCGGGGCATGACAATAATCATAGTAATGCTAATAATAATATTAATTTATTATTAATGATGGTAAGAAAATATTATTATTAATTAATAATATTAGAAATGATATTACTAATTTTAAACTAATACTAATACTAATACTAATACTAATATTAATATTGATTTATAATAAAATTAATAATAATAATAATGATATAATGTAATTTCATTAGCTAAATTAATAATCATACACAAGCCCCTAATCTTACATGAGCCCATTCCAATATCTTACTTGGGCCTAATCAAATATCATACTTGGACCCAATCCAATTAAATATTAATAATATCAGAAAATTAGGTAAAATAATAATATTATAATTAGATCATTAATAATAGTTAATTACTAGTATTTAATTAGTTAAATTAAGAGCTAATACCTAATCTAAATATTACTTGGGCCCAACCCAATCATATATTAGTAATATAAGAAAATTAGGTAAAATAATAATATTATAATATTATAATTAGGTCATTAATAATAGTCAATTACTAATATTTTATTAGTTAAATTAATAACTAATAGACAAACCAGTGTTTTACTTGGGCCCAATCCATTGTCTTTCTTGGAAATCAAACTTAGAAACAAATTAGAATTCCTTCACTTTATTAATCTGCATATATTAATGAAATGTAGACCTGTTTGAGAATCTTGTACACCACCCGTTTGGTCATTATTAGGCGATGAATTTTTTCTTTGACTAGGTTCATCGTTCTTGCAATGAACATGCGGCGATTGATGTACACCATACTTAAATTGTCCAGTTTAGATAGTTTGGGAATGCAACTATCTATTTTATCTTCAACAACTCATGCAATGTCAAATGTTAGATGGAATTTTGGTTGATGTCTTGTTGTCCTCTGAGTGTATACACAGAATATGACTGTTGTCATTTCTGCGTTGTGTACTTGGAGAACCATGTGGACATGTTATCGAAGTTTTCTCTAATTAGGGGAACGAAGGCATCGAGTTGTTGAGTGTAATTTGGACCATGCATTCTCGAATGGGATAGGACTAACCACCCTATAGAAAAAATGTCAAGTTTAAGATTAGGTGACTTGCATAATGCACGATCCCTTAGGCTAATTGCGCCTATATATTTCAGGAGTTCGTAGAGATAGCTTGCGAGATGGATAAGAGTTGGATTTATTGTCCGAATAGGATGTCTACAGAAAATATGGAGGGGATTAACCAGTTCGTCACTTTTACCAATGGGTTTCAGAGTAAGTACATCAGTTGTCCATGTAGGAAATGTGCAAACCGGTATTACTACAAATGAAAGACTGTCCATAGGCATTTGATTACCAATAGATTCCTGAAACAATACAAGTGTTGGACTTTTCATGGGAAAAAGTATGTTTCCTCTCGCAGAGAGGTGACAGTTGAGATGCAAACCAGTGCTATAGAGACTGATCCGATGCTTGCGATGCTAACAGATATCGTTTGTGCCATAGCCTTGGAAAAACAAAGTTGTGAGACAGAAGGGGCGGTACTAGCAATCCTCGCTCGGGTGCAAATGAAGAGGCCTTAAGATATTTTGAAATTCTCAATGATGCATAAATAGAATTGTATCCTAGATGCAAGGATTTCAGTAAATTATCATTTATTGTCGGGTTGTTACATTTGAAGGTCTTGAATTAATGGCCGGATACATCTTTCGACATGCTACTGTGGTTGTTACATAGAGCTTTGCCCTTTGGTGCAAAGCTTCCTGAGTCACATTATCAGGCTTGTAAGTTAACTGAAAATTTAGATTTCACATGCGAGACTTTGGCTGCATGTCTGAACAATTGTATGTTGTTCCGAAATGAGAACACCCACCTCGATACGTGTATTGTATGTAAAACTTTAAGGTGGAAGGACGTCAGCGGTGGCCAAAATCATCAGAGTACTTCGAGTGTTGTATTTCGTGGTGAGCTTGTCGCTGCAAAACAAATACGATATTTTCCACTTGTGTTGAGATTGAAGAGGCTTTGCATGTCCTACAAAGTTTCTAACCTGAAGGACACAAACACATTCATGGACAGATGGCATACCGAGAACAAAAGGGATGATGGAAAGTTAAATTATCCTGTAAAATCTTCGGCGTGGAAAGATTTTGATCAAAGGCACTCGCATTTTGCTGCTGATAGTTGTAGTGTGTGTCTTGGCTTCACTGCAGATGGCTTCAGTCCATGTAGGTCCATGACTAGGGCAACTTTCGATATTTAGCTAGTTTTCTTGGTTTCATTCAATCTTTCACCATGGTTGTGTATGAAACAACATTTTCTAACCATATCAACATTGATTAACGGACTAAGAGGACTCGAGGATAAGATTGACATGTATATGCAACCTCTGATTAAAGAACTGAATGAATTATGAATCAAGGGTATGATGACATATGACTCTGCAGGTAATGAAATGTTTAGACTCCGGGCAGCATTCTTATGGATAACAAACGACTTTCTTGCATATGCTAACATATCTAGTTGGAGCACGAAGAGGGAGTTTTCATGTCCTTGTTGCAACCAGTGCAAGAAGTCAACCTGTCTTAAGTATAGTAGAAAGTGGGCGTACATGGGTCATAAGCGATTCCTACCTTTGTTGCATAAGTTCCAGAGGGATAGAGTATCATTTGACAGCAATCAAGAGTTTGCTTTAGCACCATAGACAATGACTGAGGTTGATTTGTTGGCCCAAATTGAGCGGGAGCAAATATGGATAGTGTACAATTTCCAAGATTTTTTGTCACCCGCTGGCTTCTATTCTTCATGCAAATAGGAACCAAAGTTATAATTAGAAGAAAAAGAGTGTTTTCTATGAGCTACCTTACTGGAAAGACAACATACTGAGACATAACTTGGATGTAATGCACATCGAGAAGAATATTTATGGATTATATATTGCGGACCATTCTCATTGTTAAGGGGAAGCCAAAAGACAATGCCAATGCTTGTCGTAATTTATAAGAGATGGGGTTGAGAACCCCGTTACACTTGCAGTTGAGGAACTCTAATAAGGAATACATGCCACCGGCACAATACACAATGAGCAAAGATAAGAAGGATGTTTTCCTCTCTATCCTGAATGTGGTTAAGGTTCTTCAAAGATGTTGTTCAAATATTTCTAAAGAGGTGAACATGAAAGAAAAGACTCTACTCTTTAGGCCCACAAAACACCAAAGGCAAACTCTCATTGAGTGTAAAACAAACCGAGGGATGAAAAGCTAAATGAGGTTCATGAAACCCTAGATGTGACTATAATTTATGTAAGGACATGGACGTGGTGGGTTCAGTCAGTCTCTTGATGCCTAGAAAATCAATCTACTCTCTCCTAATATCTATTACTTCCCCCAGTGATGATTGATCACATGATCGCTTACAATCCCCGGAATGAACTTCTCAGGTGGGGCTAACTTAAGAGGTGAAAGGTGTGAACCACTCTTAACCTCAGGCGTGTAGTGAAGTGAGCTAAGGTCAACTAAATCAATGATGCGCTCCTCAAGCCATGTGACATTCAAATGCTCAGTTGGAGTCAAAGGACTCTTAATCAGGCTCGAGGTGGTTGGGTGGGTTGAATATCAAGCTCAGTAGTAGGTGAGGATTGTATGTCACCCTGACTCTTGGTAGGTGGTAAAGAACTCTCTTGAATAGGAAAGTCCACAGGAAAATGAGAAAGATGCTCATCCCAACTATCCTCAACATGATTAGGTAATTACACTGCTCGATGCCTATCGTATCAAATTGTGCATCGTAAGGTTCACTACGCCAATAATCTCGGGACTCCTCAAAGTGGCCTTTGGTAAGGGGAACAAGGTTGGGAGATGTAAAATCTGAATAGTTGGGCTCTAGACACATACTACTTCCAAAGGATGGATCATGAATAGCAAGTGAGTAGCAGTATACAAGAAAGGGCCAGTATGGTTTTCAAGTGCGTGAGGTTCAAAACCAGGTTTAAGTCTTTCCCGCGGCTTGGTGTGTTTATAAACAAATTCAAGGAATGACCATGCCTCACTCAGGTTAATATCAAGAAATTCCCTACCCAAGACAGTATCAAACACCTCGTGCAACTTGCAAGATAGAGCATTATACAATATGGATAGGATGTCCCCTAACTCTAATCTGTGACTTGGGAAAGTGTCCAAAAGTATGTTAAATCTCTCCCAGCATTTATAAAATACTTTTATCCTTCTTTTGATAAAAAATTTTGATTTGAAGGCTATGGGTAAAGGTTTAATGAATAGGGAGAAATTTCTTAATAAAATTTTGACAACGTTGTTCCCAAGTAGTCCATTCACCAAAAGTATAACACCAGTCACCAGCCACACTTTGTAAAAACAAAGGGAAAAACATAAACCTAAGTTTTTCACTCATTCTAGCATCATATGAACCACACACTACCTCGAACTTATCAAGGTGAAGACATGGGTCTTCTTCCTTATGCCCGAAGAATTGGGGTAATTGGTGATAAGTCTCTAATGTATAGTCATATCCAAATTGGTCACTTATAGACTCTATGTATGCTTGGGCATCAAAGGGACCATGAGTAAAGTCACCAAAATTCATGTCCATGAGAAGAAAATAAGAATGAAATATTGATGTTTTCTAGATGTATTAATCTACTGTCTTTCCTACGACTCCAAACACTCATAAACTAGATAACAAATAACGGAATTCTAGGAAATAATAAAAAATAAATACAAAAAGCAATTTTCAAAAGCTCTTTATGAAGATATTTTAGTTCTTTTTTTACAAATTTTTAAATTAAATTCTAAATCAATGAGATTTCTATGGAATATCCTTCTCTGCTTAAAAGTCTCAAAAAGTTCAAGTTGTTCTTCTTCTTTTTGAATATGGCTTTCCAAAGATTTTATCTCTTTTCGCAATTTGGAAATTCTTTTCTTGAGATCACTTTGCAAAAGAAACATAAGTAAAACTTAAAATAATTTTTTTTAATATATAAAAGATAATAAATAAACTTTAATCTGAAGCAACTTAAAAACTAATCTAAGATACCCCGGCAACAACACCAAAAACTTGACTGCCTCAAGAAATTACGTCTAAAATTACCCCGAAGTGTAAGGGTGTGTAGTGCAGTTTGAACTCAGTAAGAACAAGGTTGAATCTACAAGGAACCTACTATGTTAATTTCTAAGTTTTACAAGATTAAAGAAATTCACTACCTAGTTCAAAAGTGCAGTTTTGAGTTGTTGAATGTTTTGGACTGAGTTCAAATTGTAACCAAAATATAAACTACGTAATTGAACTTAATCTAAACAAAGAATTAAAAATTCAGAATTTATGCAATAAAAAACTAGAATTAAAAGATGCAATTCAATTAATAGATAAACTTCTTAATTCAACTTTCAATTCCGAGTGGATTGATTATTTCATAATGTGATGTGCTTTTGAATACACGATATAAGTTTCACATAAAGGAAAAGTAGATCGGAAAGATATTTTTGTGAAAGCATAAAATTCTCCCTATCTCAGTTTTATACTCACGTTTAGGATTATAAAGCCGGAAGATATTATTTTAATAAAATTAGGGTTTTAGATTTAAAATCTTCATCTCAAAAATATAATAGAAGTTTTAAAGATTCAAAAATCCTTATCAGTGATTACAAAGAATGTGACCAAAGATTTTTGTTTTCAAATGTTTTTGAAATGAAAGAAGTCAAATCTAAAAAGCGTAGATCTCTACGTGTACATTTTAACACAATACACATAGGTCTACGCACATCACAAAGGTTATAATCATCCACCTTTCTTTGATTCTTTGAATCAAGAACTAAGGTTTTGGCCTAACATGGAATAGGAACCAACACAAACCATGCAAATAAAAAAATAAAATAAAAGTACATTCGTTGTATTTAAAGAAAGAATCAAATACTATACTTCAAAAGAATGCGAAAAGCAACTAATCCTCCAACAAAAGTTCCAAGAAAGCGAAAGAAGATGCTCCATAATAATGAAAAGAACTGAAAAGACTTAAAGAAAACTCTGCAAAAAGACTCTATGACGGCTAGAACGAACTCCCCAACTAATCCCCTAAGGGTCCTATCTATAGGGCTCTTTACAAAACCCTAAAAAATTACAAAATGAAACCCTAAGTTGCCTAGTGGTCCGGATCACCCATGGCTAAGGTCCGGACCACAGTGTGTTGCTTTCTTCACTTTATGGTGCAGTGATCTGAACTGTTTAGGAGATGCTCCAGACCGTTTGCTCTTTGGACTATGTTGTAATGGTCTGAACCGTCCTTACTCTGACTTCCTGCTTTGCTTTTCTCTCCTTGTTCTAGATCTAGTCTGTATCCGGGCTCTTTGTGTGGACACGATGGGCTCATTGTTATTTTTTTTCTCATCTTCATCACTGCTAATCACGATTATTTTCTTTTTTTTTTTTTAGCACTGAAGAGAATAAAACAAATAAGTGATAAAGATTAACATAACTTGTAAATTTATTAAACAATACGTGCTTCTAATGCTAAGTTATGGAGTTTATAATTACACTTTTCAAGTGTAATCAACACCCCATCAGTTGAACCATTAACTAAGTAAGTAATCCATCATCTAAATGGAAACATTATTCAATTCCTGTTTAAACTATCATGCTTGTCATTCACATGTTTTACGTTGTAAGACACACATTGCTTGCTCACCCCAAGTACGAGGTTGTGGCTAGTTAATCCAGATAAGTCCGAGTTGTCTCACGGGAAGCGTAAGGCTTTGGAGATTAGTTTGAAAAATCACTTTTGAAAACAAAAATTTACCTCTACAAAGAATATCAAAACCAAAGAAAATAGGATTTGATTGAGTTTTTTATGAAAGATTTTTGAAAACAAATATCTAAAAAAAAAAAAAAACCTTATCCTGATTCAATTTATATTATAGTTTAGTTTGACTCTAATTTTTCCAATTTTATAACTCAACTAATGAACAATTTGGTGCAACTTAGTCGGAAGATTTTTTAGTTGAAATATGAAAGATGGAAAATTTCTCCTCAATTTTTATTCTTTTTCAATGTTAAATTTGATAAATGATGCCACCGGATCGAGTATTCTGTATATAAGATTAAAAATCTGAACATGTGAAAGAAAGATCATAACTATGAACTTACGATTTCGAAAATCGTAAAATTAGAGAGAAAAATTCTCCATTTGATTTTCTTATAGAAATATTGAACTCAAGCACATGATTGGAAAAATTAAAAATCAAAACTAAACTATAATATTTCATGAATCAGAATAAAGAATGAAAAAATTTACCAAAGAATGTTAAAAGAAAAACTCACCATAATCGGAAGAAGATAAAACTTAAAATGAAAACGAAACTCTTATTAAAATTCTGAAAAGAAAATAATAAAATAAAATAAAACTACTATCTACTTGAAAAGAAACGTGGGAGAGAGAAATCTCTTGAAGAGAAAGAGATTTTTCACCTGGCCTAACATTCATCTTCTTTCCTACCTATTCTCTACCTACTTGGAGAAACCTTAGAGGTTATTTCCTTTTATCATTTAAAGCTCAAAACTCCTCCATCATTACAATCATTAGATTAAAGCTAATAAAAAAGAAATGAAACCTACATTATAAAAAACTAATAACACCTATAATCATATCTCCCTCTGGCATTTTGAAAGTTCACATAAAAAGGAAGAATTTAAAAAAAAAAACTCTCCAGTTTCTTGAAACAGTCTTCATGAAAGTCCAGGTGAAAAGTTTCACGGACCCTTCGAAAGGGGGGTTCGAAGGGTCCCTAGCCTTTAGAGGGCCCTTTGAAGGGTAGCCTCAGAGTTACAATTTTTTTCAGCTTCCTGCGATCAACCTTCTTCTGTCATGCACATGGGCCTTCGAAGGGTATGGTCATACTTGAATATTTTTTTATCTTCTTCTTTTCTTTTACCACTTTCTGTCATATGAAGCTTTGTGCGGATGGAACACCCTTCAAAAGTACCTTCAAAGGGTCTTCATGACTTGTCTCATTTTCCTTACATTTCGCTTACTTTATTCACATTTAGGTTTTACTCACCTGAAATGAACAAAAGCTAATATGAATAAAGAAATAATCTCACTTACTCTTTTTAACCATTGATTAATCACATTTAAACATATATAATTCACCATTTTATGTGATTAATGACACATTGATGAGCTCAAATAGAAGATGCTTTATACTACAAACAATCAAATTCGGAAGTCCTATTATGAGTTGTTTAATAACTAGTTTAAGCATTACATAAGTATTAATTATTTACAAGTAGTTATATTTGTTTTTTTCTTATTACTTTCAGGTAGTTCTGATCAATCATCACTACATGATATGGATAGGTGCACATTTACGGAGAGTAGGTGATTCTTTTTTGATCGATGAAATTAACCAGTTAGCTGATGGTCTCTTTATGACGGCCCGACATTACAAAATTGATGACGGTAATGGGTTCTGATATTGAATCAAGAATCTAGACGATAGGTGGGCAACACAAAATAGTGACCTCGGTTAGTCTTATATCGGCACTGGTTACTACTATGGCCAGTTGATGGATATTGTCGAAGTTGTATATAGTCAGGGGTTAAGAATCGCTTTGTTCAAATGTGATTGGGTCGATTCAACCCCTGGGGCTAAAACTGATAATTACCAATTTATGTTGGTGTATTTCAACCATTTGTTATATAGAGAGGAGCGATTAAGCAACGAACCTTACATATTAGTCTCGATGGCGGAGCAAGTATATTATGTCGATGATCTAGTGGATCCTAACTGGAAGTTTATAGTTAAAATGTCAGGAAGGGGGTTGTATTAGATCCAATGCAATGAGCCAGATGTTGATGTATTCGTCAACAAAGCTCTTGACCAGGACATGGTGGTTCAACATGAGAAAGATGTTAACTGGGTTAGAGAGACTATCGAGGGAGATACTATTAACTTACATGACCAGTGAATGGTTATGCATTTGCTCTCTCACCAAGTATGTTTTGAATTAATCTTTTTTAAGTTTAAAAACATCAGTTTAACTATCATTTGAAATTAATTTATCTTATGGAAATATAAACAGATATGTAATCTAGCAGTATGAGGAGATCTCGGCCTCACACGATGGCTGAAAGACTTGGACTCTCATGTTTGGGGACTGGTACCTTCGAGGGACCCAATCAGCATACAGATGGTATAAATCATTACATTAACTTCGGTTTGCATTAAATTTTTATTTCTATTTAATTAACATAGCTTTAATTGCAACATATATTACGACGGTTAACATTAGCTCAGCCTCTAGGCTTGGGCATGGCCCGTCTAGGGCGTTACAGGACTAGAACTGTGGTCAGTAGTGGAGTATGATCGTACCACTGGTCATCCGGTCGGTTCAAATGGCCGAAAGCGTACTTATCAAGTGGTGCACATAGTCCAGGATCCTGTTGATTTCCTGCTGACTTCGCTCAACTGGGAAGCCCACCTGGTGTAGAGGTTTGACCACCTCTGGAGTGAGGTTCAGATAATAAATTTTTTAGTATATATTTTAGTTAGAATTATCATATAAAATTATCATTTCATTTATCCCCTTTAGGGTAATTTGAGGGCGTGTCCTGACGATTCTTGGCCAGTTTGCTATGCAAATTGCTAAAAGTTATGCAAGGACCACAAACATAACGTGAATGATACTTGTTGGAAGAAAAATAAAGATAAGCCTGACATCCTTTAGCACATCCCGCAACGTGTCCTTCCCAAGCAGTGGGTAGAGCTCATGGCTTATTGGTCGAGCGAGCAACAGGTGCAAAGCTCGTAACTTATGTTTTTTTTTTTACACTAATTTTTAATAGATAAATGTAACATAGAAGAAATAAAAACAGAAATAGCCTAAGAGAAATGCACGGAATTGGGGGATGTAGGGTCCTGAGCATAAGGATGGCACTCGATACTTCACACAGGTCTGCTACAAGGTAAAATATTAGAATATACAAATAAAATTTCTTCCGTTCTAGTTCATATGATAATATGCTAAAAACAAAAATTTTCCTATCAACAGTTGCACTCATGGGGCGAGCATGCAGATCGAATTACCATTTGGTTCGTTACTTGACCTTGTTCGAACCCAGAGGTTCGAGATATTGAGGTAATTAACTATTAATTTTAAGTAATGGTAAGTTTTTATTAGAATATTACAAAATCTAGTTCCTTATCTTTTCTTTATTTGTACTGTTTTGTTTAGACTCAGTTCCAGTCTCACCTGAATGAGCTGCTAGAGGAGGAGAGAGAGTCTGAGGCGAGGAGGGCTGAGATATTCCACCCCATAATTAGTCAAGACAGCCATGGATATACTCTCACATAGGACGGTGGCATCCCCGGCTCCGTTTTTCGATGAGGTGAGTCATCTCGAGCTGGCTCCTCCCATGGCTCATAATTTTATACTAAGGAGGTGCTTCAGACCTTACGTGCTGAGATGGATGAGTGTGAGGCGTGGATGAGAGCTGGGATTATGGTCGAGATGGAGCACCGCTAGGCACAGAGCCACTGCCCGAGCTCCTTTTCGGATCCAAACACTGACATCTTTCCCTCTTGGACTGTCCTCGGCGATGACGGTGATCGATAGGTATATATTTATTTTTTTATTCAAATAAACTTAATTAAGTTTATTTCTTACAAATTTTTGTTATTTAATTTGATTTAGTAGTATCTAATATTTTTTTTCTAGCTTTGACCGATGACCGCAGTGGACTGAAGACATCTGCTTTTTATTTTTGCTTCTTTTGTTGGTTTTAAATGACTTGTAATATATAGATACTGAATTTTATAAATATATTAGTATTTTTAATATAATTGAATGCAGTATTTTGTTACTCTAGATAGATTTAGTAGTGTTTATTATGAACATTTGTTGCACTCGATCACTAATCACAATTAGTAAATTATATATTGAAAAATTCGAATTTCTAAATTTTTTAATATAATAATCAACAAAAAAAAAATAAAATTAAATGAATGTAACTTTTTTAATGTTGACAAATTATAATTTTTTAAATAAATTTAATTATAAAATATATATATTTAAAAATTATTGTATTTTGAAAAAAAAAATTAATTTTTAACATTAGCGATCATAGCCGATATGGTTGGAACAAAATTGGTGGCATAAGATGGGAATTGTCACCAAATATTAGCAACCGCCTAAGTTGTTGCTAATACCCTCAAAAGCGATCGCTAATGATTCATACTATTGGCCCATGAGCGGTTGCTAAAGTGGTTGCTAAAGGTTCGCGACCACTTTTTACTGTCGCTAAAATTCATTAGTGACAAAGCAATTGCGTCGGTTGACACGTGGTGGCTATGCGGCAGCTAATTATCTTTGGCGACTACTTATGCACTAATGGCGACTGCCTGAAGAGGTCGCTACTACCTCTTCTTCAAGCAGTATTAATTAGAGCGGAAGCGAATTTAAGTAACCAATATTAAAAGATGAATATTCTAAAGTCTCATTAATGTCACTAAAGGGCTACAAAACCAAGTGCCACAACTACTGGCCCCAAAATCAAAAATCAATTTATATTACAATTTAAATATTTAAATGAATTTAAAAATAATCAATGACCAACAAATCTAATTCACGGGTCCATCATGACCTTCTGCTTGAGCAATATCAACTATAAGGAAGTGTGCAATAAATTACGTGTGCTCCAAATATGCATATAAGATATTATTTTTAATCATGGAAAGGAATAATCACTTAATTAATAATAATTAAGTGAAATCTTATCAACTTCACAATTATTACAAAAATTTTCATATTTAGATCTTACTATTCTAATTAAACAATTTACTTAGCCATGATCTCGCAATCTCATGCTAAAACGATTATCATCACCTCATTCACATCACAACATATCAATATCATACTATAAGTCAGCTCATCTGATTCAAATCCCCAAGTCTCAGCCATAGGGTACAGTTAGTCTCGCAATCTCAAATGTACTCATCAAATCACTTATAGCCTTGGTCCTTGCAGTCCCAATCTATCATATCTTGTCTTAATAAGTAAACTGGTCTCACAGTTCTGATACTAGTATAATATAAGCTATATATACACTTCATAGGTTTCTATCCTATTGGTAATGTTAACTACTTGCACATGTTTTAGGGCTTTCAACCCTTTGGCAATAGTACCCACTCTTTTAGTATCTTCTATGACCCCAATATCAAAATCAATCTCAATCTATTTTTTTTTTTTTAACAATAACACATCATATATAAGATTTTTCTTAAATTAGGCTTCTTGTGTTCATTCACTAAGTGTTATGAAATAATATTTTTCCAAGCTTCAGTTTCATGTTGCACAAATTTATGGATGTCTTTAATCATAACAATCAAGTTCAATATAATATCATATAATAAAGTACTCAAAGATGCAATCTAATTAGATTTAGTTAACATGACCTTTTTCTCTCCTTCTGTCTCATGCGTGAATTAGTGGGGAGAAAAAAATGAAAGGAAAGTGTATAGGATTCTTATAAGTGATAAAAAAAAGAAAAAGAAAAGAAAAATAGAATCAGGATGAGAGGAGGATCTATACACACTCAAAAAGGGCATCTTTTCTCTAGTTAATGCTTTACATCAACTCCCTATAATAATTATGTCCATTTTTCTGTATACACATCTTTACCCCTCACCATTCTTAAATGTCATCAATTCCCTAGCCAATAACCCTCTTGCATATTTCGTACGTCAATATTCTTGGCAACCCTTGGCCTCCCCCACAATGTTAATTTCCCTTTTCTTCTACCAATATTTATTTATTTACATGTATATATAAAAATTAATACACCCAGGTAAAATTAATTCAAACAAAAATTTAAACTTTTAAATAAAATTCAAATGGGATTTTAATAAAATTAGAAATCTAGAATTTATATTAATATATAAAAAAAGATTATAATATTCATCCTACCCTCCTTAAAAATATTATCATCCTCGAAAATTAAAACAACAGATTATACAATAGATTCAAATGAACGAATTGAGATAACGATGCCTCATATCCAACTCGTGCTCCTAGGTCGACTCTTCCGTTCCATAATACTTCCATAATACTTGGACCTAAGGTATAGTCTTCCTTTGGAGGACCTAATCACGAGAATCCACAGTTCTCATACGATTTATCTTGTTGGAGGCATTTGAATTAATCACAAGCTCTTTTCAACCCAACACATAAGATGGATCATGATTATACTTCCTCAGCATAGATATATGAAACACCACATGCACCTTAGATAACCTCAATGGTAAAGCCAAATGGTACGTCACCTTACCAACTCGAGCCAAGACTTGAATGGCCCAATGTACCTCGGCAAAAGCTTGCTCTTTTGCCAAATCAAAATTGTCCCTTATGTGACAAGACCTTCAAGAACACATCCACATCAAACTCCAATGACCTACGCCTCTGATCAACATAGCTCTACTAACAACTAACCGCCATCTCAAGACTCTACCTAATAATTCTAATCTTCTTTATCATTTCCCAAACCATCTCAGTTCCTAGCAATGCTACCTTTCCAACCTTAGCCCAGTAGATAGGAGATCTAGAGGACCTACTGTATAATGCCTTATATGCTATCCCAATGCTAGATTGGTAGTTGTTATTGTATGCAAACTTCATCAATGGAAGATGTGCTTCCAAGCCACCCTAAAAATCCAACACACATGATCACAATATGTCCTCTAGAAACTGTATAATACATTTAGGCTCCCCGTTCGTCTAAGGTAGATAGGTGATTAGCACAAAATATTGTATATTTATATACCTTTTAATGTGCTAATTGCATAAATACATTCATTTAAAAACTAAATTTTATTACATATTTCTCATACACTTGTATTTCGCATTGATTGCAATTTTGAGGAATTAATTCTAGGTAATTGGAGGCTTAAACAACATAAAAAATACAAGTGAAAGAAGTCCCATGTAAACGTGAGGCAAAAAAAAAAAAAAAAAGGCTTTGAAAAAAAGAGAGGAAGAAATGAAGCATAGAATGTGTGGTTCACCCAGGTCCGAATAGGGGTAGGTGCGTACCTAGGTTGGGATCACAGAGGCATTCACAACCAAAATTCAAGAAAATTACCAAAGTGTGAAGCTTGGTCCACACCTAATCCGGTCATGGGGTAGTACGCACCTAGGTGCAAACCGTAGAAGGTGGAGCAACTTTTTAAATTTGAAAATTGGCTAAGGCAAAGACCTGGTCTGTA
The DNA here is from genome assembly GCA_003260245.2 of Sideroxylon spinosum. Taxonomy (NCBI): domain Eukaryota; kingdom Viridiplantae; phylum Streptophyta; class Magnoliopsida; order Ericales; family Sapotaceae; genus Sideroxylon; species Sideroxylon spinosum. The sequence goes on along the minus strand of QLOD02127370.1, from coordinate 7,489 downwards.
CCTAAGTTTGGACAGGTTCAGGTTCAGGCCCCTGTTCGGATTACCCGATTCACCTAGACAACTTTTGTAATTCTCATGTTATTCTTAAGGGCTTTTGGGTACTTGTGCACATAAATTAGGTTATATTATATATAGATAGGGTATTTGGTCAAAGAATAGATAGAAAATTTCATTAGAGAGTTAGGTAAAGTTGAAGTAAAATTTATACAGTTTTAGAGATAGAAAATATATATTGTTTGTTTAGAGAGAAAATTTCATTTTCCTTTTGAATTCCTCTTGTCAACATGTTAAACTTCAATACAAGTTTGAGTTTCTCTTCTAATATGAGTTAATAATTCTCTTGTTTGGATTAAATTAAAGAGAATAGATGATGTATGTGAATATTCAAAGTAATTTGAACTTCAATGTTTATTTTTTTATTTTTTATTTTTTTAGGATTTGTAATGAATGATGATTTGTTTGTTTGGATGTTTTGAAATCACTATAGTTGATGTTACTAGATCAACTTCAGACTATATATACCAAGTACATTACATATGGGTTGCTTAGTTAAAATTTTCACTCGATCTTAAAAATTTTATATGTAGATTGCTACCTAAAACTCTCATGTATTCTATATGGATTATACACTCCAAGTGTTCGATTTAGAAACTCAACCAAATGAAATTAATTTTACAACCAAATTGATTAGTCGTTACTTTATTTTGGGCTTTAAAGTAAGAAATCTTCCAATTTAATCTTATATAAAGGTTAGATTGAGTTATAATTGATCCTTGAAAATCCATAGAAATCACTACTTGAATTGGTTTAATCCTAGATTTTTTTTATTTTTTTAGTTTCATTAAAATTTTAAATTACATTATTTAAATTGGATTTAATTGTCGCCTCTTAGGTGTTTAACGAAATGCCTAGATAGGTTTTATTTTCAAAATTCAAACCAATTTTCTATGATTTCTATTATGTGACACCTACTAATTAAGAGAAGAAAATTTAAAAGTTTACAACGTCTCTCCCTATGGGTACGAATGTACTTCACCATTTTATATGTTTGAATTGCTACAATTGATCATATTGCACTTGGAATGTATCCGTATTCTCATTGAGACGACACAAACAATAGGTGCTGAAGATCAACTCGGTTCACGTGGCCTGCTAAAGACTACCAAAAATGAGATGCAAATTTGAAATTCCTATCTAACACAATCAACATTGGAGTCCCATGTAAGCTCACAATCTCCTTGATGTACAACCGAGCCAACCTATCCACGGAGTCAGCCAAACAAATCGATAAAAGTGCACCGATTTTGTCAATCTATCCACCACCACCCAAATGGTGTCATGCTGCTTGGGAAATCTAAAGCAATACCATGAAAAAGTCCATTACATTGTTCTCCCACTTCCATTCTAAGACTGGTAATGGCTTAAGCAATTCTACTAGTCTCTGATGCTCTACTTTTACGTGCTAGCAAGTTAAACATTTGCTCACAAACCTAGCCACATCTTTTTTTATTCTAGCCTAGAAGAACTAATGGCGAAAATCCTGATACATCTTTATCCCTTTGGGATGTACAACAAATCTAGAATGGTAAAACTCTATAAAAACAATAACCTAAACTAAAACTAGCACAAACAGTCTCCTCTAAAGTCTTAATCTTTCATCGGATCCTGTCACCCAACCTAGTATATTCTTGCCACGGCTCATCTATCACCAATACTTATTAGCCTTAGCATCCGCACTTTGAGCCTTTATAACTTTGCTCAACAGAGTAGGCTGAACCACTATAGAACATCACACTACTCGATCATCGAGCTCCTGATAGTCAAGTCCAAACTCACTCAAACTATCCATCATTTTCCATAGCTACACCACCACACTCGCCAAGGTGGCATGAGTCTTCTGACTTAAGGAATCAACAACCATGTTGACCTTGCCTGGATGGTAGTGTATTTCAAAATTGAAATTCTCCATGTACTTAACCTATCTTATCTGCTTCAAATTCAAATTTTTGAGTAAATATATATTTCAACCTTTTATGGTCGAAGAAGACCTCAACTGTCTTCCCATAAAGATAGTGTCTCCAACTCTTGAGTACAAAGATAACTACTGCTAACTCAAGATCATCCACCAGGTAGTCTTTCTCGTGAGTCTATAGCTGTCAAGACACATAAGTCACTATTTTTCCTTCTTGCATTAACACACAGCCCAAACCTTCCTTTGATGTATCACGATAAACCGCATACCCTAATCCACCCTAATCTTTTTAGTTGAATGAAAAACATTGGACTTATTGTTAACCTCTTCTTCAATTCCTAGAATGAAAACTCACAAGTATCATCCCACATAAACCTGACTCCTTTCCTAGTCAATCTCATCATCAACCCAACTAGCTATGAAAATTTCAGCACAAATATTCAGTAGTTCCTGGGAAGTTATAGATTTCAAATACAATCGTTGGCCTAGCCCACTCCATAACTACTTTAATCATTGAAAAACGCATTACAATGACCTCACAGCACAACATGTCTAAGGAATTTCACCACTCGGTGTTAAATTTCATCCTTGCTAAACTTGGCATACAGTTGATGGCTTTTCACGATCTGAAGAATAATCCAAAAATACTCCTCATGTTCCTCCTTAGATCAAGAGTAAACCAGCACCTAGTCTATGAAAACCACCACAAATTGATCCAAGAATTTACTAAAAACTCACTTCATCAAATCCATAAAATCTACTAGCATATTTATCAACCCAAAAGGTATGACCAAAAACTCATAATGGCTGTAACGAGTCCTAAATGTCGTCTTGGGGATATCCTTTGATTGTACCCTCAATTGATATTAACCCGATCATAAGTTAATCTTTAAGTAACACATTAACCTCTTTAACTAATCAAAAAGATCATTGATTCTCCACAACGGATACTGAAATGGTGAATTTGTTCAATCTCCTGTAGTCAATGCACTAAGCATGCTATATTTCAACTTAAATAGCTCAATCAGTACTAAACTATAAGGCGCAATGGATATTGGTTTGGTCCTCAGAGCTAAATCAATTATAAACTCTACCTCCCATTCTGGTGGTAAACCAAACAAGTCTATTAGGAGTATTGCCAGAAACTCATAGACTACCTATGGTAACTCATCCACACGTTGCTCCTGATTCTCAACTCTCATACAGTTAAACAAGCTACAACAATCCACTGGCCCTTGCCTATCTAGAGAAGACAAAGTTCGAGAACTGTAGCGATCCCTTATGAACTTTACTATATCTCTCTCAGGAATATGAAAGGTCGCACGTCCGATAGAACATTATACAAACGTTTAATAGGCTACTAACCAATCCATATCGAGTTACACATCAAAACTATCCATCTTTTGCACAATGAAGTTATGAGAAAACTATAATCATTCATTGAAAATTCCCCCATTATAGTCATTTAACAATTTCGATAAATTTTGTCAAACTAAGAATTTCCCCCGACTAGGGTCTCAACAGGTATAGGTGGGGATAATTGCTCCACCGGTAACCCAAGTGTAGATGTACATATCTCAGTAATAAAGGAGTGTGAGGTAAAAGTATCAATCAAAGAAGTAACATATGTAGCAAAAGCTATGAATTTACTTCTGATTATAATAGGCTCTGCAGGCCCTAGTCTATGCCACTGTTAATACTTTCCCCTAAGTAAGAGCAACTAGTGGTCTTTCGCCTCTTTATCCCTCCTGATAGTCACCTTGCACTACTCTTAGAAAGTTTTGAGTTCTATCATGTGGACTTTACTGATATTTTCATTAAATTATCTGAGACCCTACTGGTTTGCTACTCTAGACAGACCATGCTGGCTACTAAAATCCTAAATTATGGGTTTTTTGAGGATAATTTTTAGATAGGTGGCCTTGTTGATCATAGTTGAAATAGGTTGGTGGCTCAAACCTCTGCTCAAATCACTCTTTGAACCGCTGCTTGATTCTAGCTAGTGCATTCTTCAATGGATTTTGACACTTTTTATGTTCGGCCTGGTGGCAAATATGACACCATTAGCCCTTGTAACTGTGCCCAGCCAGCTATCTAAGTAAGAGCCACACTCTCTTGGTAAAATTACTGTGCCTAGGATTCACTAGGTTCATCTCTCTATTGCTTCTTATTTCTACTATTTGGCTACGGAACAGTAATCTTCCCTTGCCTACTTTCATTCATTATTGGAAATTATTTAGATCTTTCTTGACTGCCATTGCTCGATTGGTCAAAATCATGTAATCAAGCCAACTTTACAGCTGATAATAACACACAAACTCCTCTTAAACTACCTATAATAGTACTACTATGTGGATACTAACTTGGGAGCATACGTAGAGAGAGATGTAAACTAGTGTTCATACTCTAACACTGTCATCGTTCACTACATTAAAGCCATGAACTCATACCGTTTCGCATATCTAAAAGCTATAGGTAGAAAGTACTCATAGAACATTTCTTGGAACTTCTATTAGGTCAAACTTGCCATATTTTGAGAACTCTTCACTAAACTCCATCACAAAACTGCTTCACCCAAACTAAGAAAACCCTTTACAATATTGGAGTTTATCATTCCATCATAACTAGGAGGTTTCATTCTCTTAAACTGCTCCAAAGAACCTGTTAGCTAATTACTGATTGGTAGAGGTTCTATTTGTGCACCTCCAGCCAAAATGGCCATAGCTACCGCCATCTGCTACATTAACGAGTTAGGGTCAAACACCCTTAGTGCTTGAACTGAAGGCTATCCAAATTGCACCTCCTCATTCAGTGGTATTGGAGCCACTCCTTATAGAATGTTAAACCCAACTCCTGCATTAGAACTGCCATAGGTCAATTCTAGATGTACATTCCCAATTGGAGCCCCTTGGCCTAAACCAGCCTGAACTCCATGGTTGGCCTAAACCTCATGACTTTTGTGTCGTCCATGCCCTCTACCTCTAGCTACTAGTGCAACTCTTAATGCCAAAATTGTAAAAGCATGAAAAAACAAGTTTCATTCAAAATCTTACGGCCTCAAATATCAAGCCATGGATAACACATTTCAAAACACATAGCCTCAAAACCAAAAATATTTTCCCATTCCCTCTACATTTTCGTAAACCGATGATCTGATACGAAGTTGTTATACCCTGAAATCTACAACTCGGTAACATGGGAACTAAAACCATAATTACACATCAAACCACATCAACTATAATGTAATCAGAGCATAAGTGAATTTAAATAACCAATATTCAAATATGAATATTCTACTAAAGTCTTAATAATGCCACTAAAGGGCTACAAGACCAAGTGCCACAAATATTAGCCCAAAACTAAAAATCAATTCATATGATAATTCAAATATTGAAATTAATTTGAAAATAATCCATTATCAGCTAATCTAACTCACAAGTCTATCAGGAGCATCTGCTTTTACAAGATCAACTATAGGGTGTGAGCACTAAACCACAAGAGCTCAAACTATGCATATAAGATATTATTGTTAATCATGTAAAGGAATCCACACTTAATTAATTAATTAAGTAAAATTTCATCAATTTCATACTAATTCCAAAATTTTCATATTTAAATCATACCATTTTAATTAGCTAGTTACTTAGCCATGATCTCGCAGTCTCATACTAAAACTATTATCATCACCTCATTCACATCATGGGTCAAATACTCTGCAAGGTTCGTTTGGGGTCTTAGAACCAAACCCAAATAAAATTATCATGTCTTAACCACGGGGTATAACGGGTCTCGTAATCCCAAATATACTTATGAAATCACTTATGGCCTTAGTCCTGCAATCCCAATCTATCACATCTTACCTTAATTGATAAACCAGTCTCGCAGTCCCGTTACTAATATGCTATAATATGCTACATATACACCTAGTAGGTTTCTGGCCAACTGGTAACATTAACCAACCTACACAAATTTTACGGCTTTCGACCCTTAGGTACTAGTATCCACTCTTTCAATACCCTCCATGACCCCAATATCAAAATTAACCTTAATCCATTTTCTTTTTAATAGCATATCATGCACAAGATTATTCCTAAATTAGGTTCCTTATGCTCATTGAAGTAATATATTCCCAAGCTTAAGATGTTGCCAAGATTTATGTATGTCTTCAACCATAACAATCAAGTTCAGCATAATATCATATAAAAAATTATTCAAATGATGCATTACAATCAAATTTAATTATCCATAAGAAAATTTATTTATTTATTTATTTACTAGTTAAAAAATAATATATGTGTCTATAAAATTCTCTATGTTTTTTAATAAAAAAAATTAGTCAATCATCTAAAATTCTCCTTTATTTTTCCTTCCTATTTAAATATTGTGTAACTTTTCTTTTCACAAAATTCACAATGTTATAATTCTATCATCTATTTAAAATTTAAATCTCTAAATTTTAAAATAGATGTCCAATTATCCAAATTACGTAATCTATATATATTCTCTCAATCTAATTAATACAAAATGCTTAAATAGTACACACAAGAACATTTCAACTTCCAACTCCTCTAATGAATTTCTCTAAAACTTGCAATTATGACATAAAAACCATAATCCTAAAAAATAAATAAGGAGGTATAAATATAAAAATTAAACAATGACAAAGCATAAGTAACAAAGCAAAACTTATGATATTTCAAACTAGTAACCTCGAAAGCATAATTACAATTTCTTTTTCATTAATTGGATGAAAATTTATATATTTATGTATACACACACATCAATCAAGGCATTGTTTCCTACCCGAAACTTATATATAAGCCAAAATCATAAATAGATTTAAATTAAAACATCCTACCCATGATGTAAAAGGTGATGTTAACTATAGGTTTAATAACTACACATTTTATTATTAAACTCTAAGTGCCAATAGCGACATATAAATATGAATATATTATTTGTGGTGTGAAACGATTAATATGTATCCATATGAAGCATTCAATTAATCCTCCTGCCCTTATATGTATCACTCAAGTTATATATATATGTTATGATAAAATTGTTGGGGAACGCGAAAAAACCCCAAGATCACGGCTATAGTGTATATAATTAATACAAAAAATTCTTTACCGTTCTATACTACGAGAACAAGATCATACCTTCGAGATCTCTCTGGTTTGATCTCGACAAATCCAATAGAGAAAACTTTTGTTGACTTTGATTCGAATGTTCGATCTCAACCTTCAGCCTTCTGCCGTATTCCCGAAAATACCTTCATTCTCTCTCACAAGATGGTGGGATCTCTTGCCAGTTTCTCTAGGGTTCTTATTTTTCTCTTCTGAAAACGTTAACCCTAGCTACCACAAGAGAGGGTATTTTTTAGGGCTACAACAGGGACCAATAGGCAAATAAGTGAAGGACTTCCTATGTAATTAAATCCCCTAATCCTACCCGGGTTAGGATTTAATTACATAAATTATAATTCATTCCACTAAAGAATTATAATTGCACTCCTAA
>QLOD02127094.1:0-21816 GCA_003260245.2 Sideroxylon spinosum | reverse complement strand
CTAAATAAAATACATACATCACTTATATAGTTTATCCTTAGTGTCATTTTAATTCCCCAAGTTTTAATTATAACAGTCAAATTCTTACAATTTCGATCAAGTAACAATTCAGTTCTTTTGTTAGTTGGTCGTTATACATAACCATTATATTAAGGATACAAAAATAATTTTTTTTATATTTTACTTTCAATGTCACTTTAATTCCTTATTTTTCGATTATAACATTTAAATTCTTACACTTACAGTATATATTTGAAATATATTTTATTAAATTATATAACATATTATAATTTGTTACATATTTTATTAAATTATTTTTACTAAACAATATAATTAAATTATTTTAATATATTTTTATTGAATTAAGTTATTTTTAATAAATAATATAATTAAATTAATACTTACTATAGTTATTTTAATTGCTTCCAACACTCTGAATGTGTCGTGAGATTTCTACATTATCCGTTTATAATATAGTTAAATTAATACTTAATATAGTCCTTGTTTTAGAAGTAATTGAAATAACACGTAGAATTCAATAAGATAGCAGGGAGTTAAGGATTACAATGAGACAACTTCAAACAATTTGAAGCTTAGCCTTAGCCATTACAATTAGATGTCGGCTAAAGATAGCCATTGCCGCCGATTCAGGATAGCCATTACAAGCTACTTCAACTCTACCCATTAAGGAGCCATTACAAGTTACGTATGCTACCTGTGCACCCATAATTAATAGGAAGATATTGGTTAGTTTAACAGTTAGTTTTAGATTAATCATATTAACCTTTTCATACTCACTCAATTCTCAATCATCACTCTAATTTGAGAGTAATAGATGAGTACGCTTCCTTTTTCTGTTTTTAATCCTCTTCTTTCTCTTTGATTTTCAAGTGTTTTAACCTCCGTTTAAAATGAAAAAAAAATTTGAAAAATACTGAAATATCTTAAAAAACTTTAAAAGTTATTTATATTTATTTATTTTTTATCTAATTACATAATTTATGAATCTATAATTTATCTTATTTTATCTTATTTTTTATCATTTCAAACACACACTGAAATATGTTTCGATATTTATACCTACTTTTTTTCGTGGAATGGCAAATATCATATTTAAAAATATGTTGAAGGATTTACAACAATTTTGACCAATACAAAAGTTCGGGTTTTTATGATCTGGATCTTGTACGGGGAACGCAGAGACATTGATTAAAAAAGGGCTCTGCTTTCCGAGTTTTTTTAACAAAAATTGAAACCCAAAGAGGACAGCACGTTTCTGTGTTTCTGACATTTTTTTACCCGCTCACCTTTCTGAATCATCTCTGCATCTCTTTGTTAGCAGAATCAGTTTTCAATAAAAAGGTTTTGATTTCCATTTTTCTGTTTGTGAATTTTCTTACCAATTGCATAAAATTCAATTTTCAAATTAGATGAGTTCGTTTCTCTCTTTTTTTCGTCCTTTCCCGGTCTTTGATTTTCAGGTGTTTAGGCAGAAACTAAGACATTATCAGTATTTATAGCTGCTGTCTTTGTGGATTTATGTTTTAGAAGAAGGCAATTAAATATCATATTTAAAAATATGTTGAAGGATTTACAACAGTTTTGATCAATGCAAAAATTCGGGTTTTTATGATTTGGAGCTTGTACAGGAATGCAGAGACATTGATTAAAAAAGGGCTCTCCTTTCTGAGTTTTTTACCAAAAATTGACTCCGCAAAGAGGACAGCACCTTTCTGTGTTTCTGAAATTTTTTTACCCACAAGGGCTCACCTTTTGCTCACCTTCCTGAGTCATCTCTGCATCTCTTTGTCAGCAGAATCAGTTTACAATAAAAAGGAATTGATTTCCATTTTTCTGTTTGTGAATTTTCTTCCCAATTACGTAAAATTCAAATTTCAAATTAGATGAGTTCGTTTCTTTTTTTTTTTTTTTTCTATTTTTTTCAATGGTGCAATCCTTATATAAACCAATACTGATGAATCAATAGTACAATCCTTATAAAAAACATCATTGGATGAATTAAATGGGACGAATCATCACTGGTAAACCAATGGGCCAATTCTTGTGGATCATACATGCCCTCGGTAAGGCCTTCCTCGGTGCCAACCTAGCATTTCTTGTGGTGTCCAAGCGAAAGTGCCGATGTTCCTCAGTAACATCTTCGTGAGTTCCAGCTTTTCCTCGGAAAGCAAGTTGGAGCCGATCAGGAAGTATTGTAAGAAGATGGTGCATCCACCACAGTAAATTCCACATCGTACTTGACTAAACCAACCCGAATGGGTATTATTACTCTCCCAAGTGGCCAAATTGAGACAGAATTGAACCTAATAAGTGGGCATTCTACTGGCTCCAAGTCTTCTTCCGTTAAGCCTAGTTTCTTAAAATAGTCAAGAAACATGACTTTTATGGAACTTTCCGCATCTACCAGTATCCGTTTAACGTCAAATTCAAACATCTTTAATATAACCATAAGTGCATCGTTGTGTGATACTTGGACTTTGGAAGACTTCATTTTTAAGAAAAATAATTCCCCCAGTACTATTTCTCCGGGAGCATTTGCTCGGGGATTTGGAAACTTCAAAGACTTCGATCGGTCGACCCAAACTCTGCCTCTCTGCTCGGGGATATGTAACCGTACTCTAGGTGTGATTTTCCATGTGTATAACACGGATAACAGCCGATCGCTAAATCTCCTGTCTCGGCCTCGTCCTTAGTGGCGGTTGAGCATCACCTGGAATATCTTCTTCATCAAGATTTTCCCTTCTCTTGGTTTGATCTCTTGCCTACAGTCGGGGAGGGTCTTTTGCATCCCATGTCTTTGATCGGTCAATGAACTCTTTCAGGTAGCCTTCTTTAACGAGATCCTCCAGAAAATACCTTAGGGAGCAACATGTTCCAGTGCGATGCCTCTTGTCTTGGTGGTATGAGCAGAAGTCTTTGTGACTCTTCTTCCCATGGTAATCGGCTAGCTTCTTAGGCTAACGGAAATAGGGTTAGTCATTGATTTTAGGGAGTATCCTAAAGATTGGCTCCTTAAAAATCGTGTTTATGGCCTAAAATACTGATATCTGGTTGTCAGAATACTTTCACGATTTTTCTTTACTATTCTCTTTCTTGAGCACCGACGATTTTGATTCTTTTTGTTCCGTCGACTTCGTCTCGTCCTCAACCTTTACATATTTCTCCATTCAGCACATGAGGTCAGACATATTCACGACTGCCTTCTTTGTCAATAAAAACCAGAGTCTGTCTCCTTTCTACAACCCCAATTTGAATGAGGTCACAGCCAACTGCTCGGAGCATCCTTCTATCTCGTTTTAAAGCTCCATATTTGACTAGAATATTCCCTCAAGCTCTCATCATTCTTCTTCTTCATGTTGAGGAGGGCATCGGTAGTTTTTGGCTGTTTTACATTAGCCAAGGACCATGTGACAAATTCATCAGCAAGTTGGTCCCAGCACCCAATGCTTCCAGGGGTAACTTATGGAACCACTGGAGTGCCGTATCTCCCAAACTCGACAGGAAAACTCTGCATATTAATTCATCATTGAAGCTCTATAGGGTCGTCGCCTGCCTATAATGGCGGTAATGGGCTAGCGGATCCGATCTGCTATCTTAGATGGTAAATCGTGGAATTTGGAACTTTTTTAGGGGTTCCGCTTCACAAATCTCTTGAGTAAATGTAGATGCGGAGATCCTTCCAAGCGCTTTTTTGGCCATCATCCGGGTTGATTGGTTAGGAGTATTCCATTCAACGTGTTGCATTCTCTGGACTTCTTTGGCTTTGCTTGACTCATTTGCTCTCGAATAAACCTTACCGTCACTAGAAGAACTTTCAACGGGCTTGTAGTATCTTCTCCGATTGTGACATTTCTCCTTATCTTTAGTTTCTTTAGGGGACTGCTTCGACTGCCTTTATTTTGTTCGCCATGAGAGCCCAGATTGTTGGGTGTGGGCTGGACGCATTTCGTCTAAGCCAAGATTAGTAGTACTTTTCCGTGTGTGATATCACCACACCCCGTCTAGAGGCGTCTGGGCCCTTGACTTTCCTCCTCTTCATCTTTCGAGTCCTCCAAGCCAGTATATAAGGTGTCGAAACTTTTGTCTAAGCCATCCTTTAGGCTGTTAGTACCAGTACGAGTTTTAGCTACCGTCTTTTCTTTTACCTTACTCAATTCGAGGAGTATCTCCTCCAGCACCACTTGTTTCGCATTCGCTATCGCTTGCAATTCCTGTATTCGTTTAGTGATCTCCGGGTCTTCCACATGCTTCTTCCGACTAGATTTTAAGCCCGGAGTTCGTATGGTCAATGCAGTTCCCTTCTGTCTTAATGGTGTCGTCTCATTTCCTACATGAGGTGACGGTGGTGGGGTGGTGGAACCGCTAGAAGCCATAGTTAACGAATTTTGTATGATCATAGATTCTTATAAGTAGTAAGGCATGGGAAACACAGAAACGTGCCCCACGGTAAGCACCAAATATTCAGCAATAAAAAATATCTCCGAGTATGCTTGCCATGTCCACGAGAAAGCGGTTGCTTAAGTCTGAAAGAAAAGAATAAGTCAAAAGGAAGAGCTGAGGAGGGTCTTCGACCACAATCTTTCCGATGGTAAAGTCAGAAATGATTTAAGAGTATTAGAAAGTAAATTGACAGCACTTCGTGGACGAATAGTGAGCATATTTGAATTTGATGTGAAGTCCCCTATTTTATAGTTTAAATTGTTGAATAAATTTATGAGTAATTATTGGAATAGGGGCATCATTGTTTTCCCTTTTTGGAAAGTTTTGGCTGCGACGAAGTGTTAGGCATTAAATGCCCATCACCTTGCGTTAAATGGGCATCGCTTAACATTAAATGCCCGTGAAGCGGATAAGAGGATTGCATGTGATATGAACTAAAGGTGCTGAACAAATGTCCCATCTGTTTGCCACTTGTAAAGTTAATGTCTGACTAAGTATAACGAAATAGTAAAAAATGCACTAAATCCATTATTCGAGCGTATTTGTGGTTGAGAACGAACTAATGCTATCATCGTGGCAATGGAGCCCATTCTATGCTATCATCGTGGCAATGGAGCCCATTCTATGCAGTTCGAGTGGTTGGGAGTACTTTTCCTGAGCACTCGCTCTTAAGGCATTATACTCGTGGATTTCGTCATTTGTCGTTCATGTTTTTTGATACCAACAAAAGGGAACGAATATAATCACAATACTTTCTTACAATGATAATATAATTTTTTATTCAATATAAAATATTTCAAAAATCTTTATTTAATTGATAATTCTTCTAATATTTTGATATAAAAAACTTACTTTGTGTTCGATATTTATTAAAATACTGTATTTTTATTGTTAACATAGGTAGTTCATTTAATCTTTTTATAGATATGTATGCATGTTTCAGATGCCACACATCATAGCAGTGTACTTACACGCCTCTTTACATTTTTTTTTTTTTGTATTTTACTTTTATATTTTATAAAAAGAACAATACTGACTCACTTTTTCTTTTTGGTATTTTTTTATTTTTAATTTTTGTTAACTAATTTTATATCAGTCATTTTATTATTATTATGAGTATCTAAGTTATTTCTTAAAAGAATTACCTAACATATATGTTTTCATTGACAAATTAAATATTTTTTATTTATTTTTGTAATATTTGAACACTAAATGTCATTTTGTATTAAATAGTGAATTATTGACTTGACTCAATATAGTTTCATATTAAAATTTTAAATAAATAACTCTATTTTTTTTTTTTTTTACGTATTCAAAACTTTTATGAATTTTCGCTATTGACATATTTTTTTTTATAAGTCATATTTCTCTTGATTAACATATATTATTTGTGGATATTTATATTAGATTGACACGAATTACTAATTTCTCATTATATACTTGAGTTTTAAGGATTTGTTAATAGTATTGTGGTAATTTGATGTTGTTCAAATTTAGTTATTAGTTAAATTTTAAATTTATGATAATAAAAATCTTTGCTAATAAAAATTAATATTGAATTCGGGGTCCCAAAACCAAGGATTTTCGAAGCGAATAAAATTATTTATATATTTTCATTTTTATAAACAAATTATAATACGAAATTTGTTTAAATTAATTTTATTTTTATGAACACAATTTTGAAATAAGAAAATTAAAATTTTGAATTTTAAATTCATTAATTTTTTAACCTAAGAACAAACTCATATAGAGCTTTCAATGGGAAAAGCGTGCTGACGATGTACTGAAACAAACATCAACTATCAAAATTTGTGGAAAGTGAACAATTCCTACAAACGATTGTATTGAATGTTTATATAATAAAATAAAACCGTTTTTCAAAATATTTCTCTTATGAATTAAAATTTAATGATTAAGAATTATTATTCTTTATTCTATTCAACCATTGAAATCATTTTTATATTTTTTTGCTTTTCCCTTAATTCTTATTTTAGTGATTTCTACTATCATCTATCTCACAAACGATTTGAATATTTCAAATTTCACTATATTTTAAGAATGAAAATCATATGTAAATCAAAACTATTAACTTAAATTCTGGTTAATTATAGTTTTTAGAAAATAAAATTTTTTAAATTAAAGTATCATAATTTATATTTTTTTACTGTACTTGTCAAAAATTAATTAGAGATAGAGACCAAAACACATGTACTAATTCTTAGGACCTAAAGCTTTGAAAAAAAATAGTACTTAGAAATTATTATGATTTTTTTGACTTGAACTTTTTGTCTAAAGTTTTAACTATATAAGAAATTTACTAATAATTTTATTTAGAGTACCGTAAACACGGGTTATTATTAATTTATAATATTATTAAAAAAATTATTAGATAAATGCAAAGGAGATGTTCATTTGATTGGGCCCATTAATTAAGTGATGAGATCTTCACACTGCCCCAAACTATTTGGGGGTTGATACTACACTACAGAGGAAATCAAGAACCAAAAAAAAAAAAAACTAAACGAAAAGTGAATTGGAAACTACACGGCTCTGGAGACAACTAGGTTGGGTGTGGCAAGAAGGAAAAAAAAAAAAAAAAAAGTTTTATGTTTTAAGTTGACTGCTAATTAGTTATTAAAAAATTAATTTTTTATTCTTCTACTAAAAAAATTAAATTTTTAGTAACTAGATTTTTAAATTCTTTATTAATTTAATATTTTCACCTTGAAAATTTTAAAAAAAAATTTACTTTTAAAAAAAATTAAAAAATTAGTGAATAAATTTAACCATTTTATAAAAAAACAAAAAAAACAAAAAATATGGTTGCTTTTCTTAAACTGTCACTTAATAAATGCACAAGTTGAGAATGTTAAGATATGAGTGGTGTATAAGTTTCATCTTTAAACTAAATTAGGTTGGTTTAGATATTAAAAAAAAAAAAAAAAAATGCACGCGTCACAACCTTGAACTAGGTCTTCGTATAAATGCAAAATAGTTCCTAACTTTCTTGCTACCTTTTTTTTTGTTTTATATGATTTTTTAAGGTGGTAACATTAGCACTCCTTAAAAAGTTTTTTCCACTTCTTATAATTTTATTCCAAAAAATTACAAAACTAACCTTATAATTATTAAATAACGATTAATACAAAACACCTCGATCCCCATAATAACTCTTCCTTTTCATTTATTATTATAGTTTTCAGTTTTCTGCGGCTCCACTTTCTACTTTTTCAATTGTTTTTTTTTTTTTTATGACTACATCTCTCATGCTTTCATGCATACTCTTATAGGTTTTTTTTTCCCCAAATTAAGATTTTTTGTTTTCCTTTTTGTTTTGGTTATAGGTCCTATTTTGTAGTTTTTTTTTTCCTTTTTGGCTTGGTAAGAGGGTTTTTGTTAAATTCGTTGAATTATTTTAAACACCTTTTTTTTTTCATATTTAATGGCGGCTATTTTGTTGAGATGAATGTTAAAATTTCAATTTCAGTTTGATTTAATTTTATTTTAGTTATTTTTATTAGGGTATGAATTGATCAATGATTATAATATCTTATTTTGCATCAATTAAAAAACATTAATTGTTTATTTTTCTTTGATTTTTGGTAAAATAAACTTAAAATATATATTTAAAAAAATTAATCTAAAAAAACTACTTGAAAAAAAACTCTCTCACACAATTTGCATGAAATTACAATGAACAATAGATTTTTAATTTAATATGTAAAATAATAAAAAGTGAAGAATGTTATAAAAAAGTGAAAAGTGGGTGAAGTTACTTTTGTAATAATAAACAAAAAGGGGAGGACAATTATGGTATTTGATGTATTTTGTATTAATTGATATATACTACAAGGTTAATTTTGTAATTTTGTAGGAGGAAAAAATTGGCAAGGAATAGGAAATTTTTTTAAAAAAGCGTCAATATCTTTACATTTTTTAATCAAAATTTAATTTTTTTTTATAAGTTACAGGTGTACTAATCTAATTTGTTAAGAAAAAAAGTTAAAAAAAATTCAAATTTATTAGGATAAAAATTAGAAAAAAAAGTACTACTTTTTTTTTTTTAATTTTTTAGTCAAATGGATAGTTTTTACTCATATGGACAAAGATTTTTTAATTTTTGTAGAAATGCGATTAATATATCTAAAAATCATATTTTCAAAAAATAAAACATTTTAGTAAAAATATATATAAAACAAAAAATTATGATAAACAGCTTCATAGTTTTTTTTTTTTTAAAACCAATTTAACCCTCATTTTCAACACTTTTTCATAAACGCACACATGACAAATTCGGGACATAATCTAACTTTGTATCAGTCTTTGTTCGGTGCATAAAAAATAAAACTTTTACTTTATTATGATAAATCATAATAGTGTAATTTATTAAGGGTGCGTTTTGGTGCACAACGACTTGTTGAAAAACTCTGAAAACCTCTTAAATTCTCTATTACATTTTTACATTTTCTTTTCCTTCAAATTTAAAAAAAAAAAGTGATATATCTATCAAAAAAAATAACATAACTATAATTTCGTTAATCAAATGGGAAATTTTTTTTGGAAAAGTCAATATAAAGTCGTGCGCTACAAAATGATACCCATTTTATCTTTTTTTTTTTGTTTTTATATACCGTCCCCGATGAAAAGTACCAAACCGTTCTGATGATTTGGTCACTGCTAGTAACCGTGCTGACAAAACTTCAAAATCGTTCCGACGGATTCAGTCATATCTTAACAAAATTTTCAAACCAGCCGTCCCGACGGACAAAAATCCATTGGGACGGATTCGATATTGTTCCTCTCTAAAATTTGTGATTTGGATTAAGTAAACCAAACACGAAAAAGTAACTCAAATCATATTTTTTTATTATTTTTTGATATTTTTTTGTTATACTAAACGCATCTTAAATTCATCTAAACTCTTAGATAAATATTTATTATTTCAAAATTTGTAATTAAAAAACGTACGGGTTTTGCACCGGTGCTCAGCTGTACCCCCAAATCCCCTCTTCCTTTGCTGGACTAGTTCTTTATAAAGCACTGCAGCATATCTCTGACATTGGTAATATGATGATATTCTGGTAAGATTCAGCTGCCCCATCTCTTCTTTTTCTCACGTTCTTTTTGTACAGAATTTCATGGAATCGTCCTCTTTCAGTCTGAAAGTATTTTGATGTTGTACAAGGTAAACATCGGGTCGCTTTTACTTAATTTCTTTCTTTTTTTTTTTTTTCAAATGGTTATGATTTTATTTTTAATTGTAACTTTTGAAAATATTACTCAAATTTGTAAGAAAATATATTAAAAAATTATTTCCATTTAGTATTCGTTTGAGTAAAAAAAAATAAAAATTAATTTTTTTCATTTTTATTCAAACAAATATAAATTATTTATTTATATTTTACAAATACGATTAAACACCAAAAAAAAACAGTTTTTAAAAAAAATCAAGTTTTTTTTTTCCGAAAAAATTCATATAAGATGAAAAAAAAGGGACAAAACAAATAATGAAGTATTTTTTTTTTAGTCAAACGAATCCTAATTATTGGCTGGTGTTTATTAAAAATTTATAAAAGTTGAAAAGTTGAGAATAAAATTATGAATTCCTTTGGAGTTGGATAAAGGTTGCGATTGGCGTTCTAAAAACACTAAAAATTTTTTGAAATTTTTTAAAAATTTCTAATACATTTTATTCATCTTGTATTTAGTGAAATTTTTTTTATAGATTTATATATCTTTATGTGTTCTAATAAATTCTTACAAACCATAGTAACATTTCTATAAATCTAAAAAAAATTTTTACAACGTTCAAAGAGTTCTAATTTCTGTTCGAATGAATTTAAAGTAAAAAAAATCAAGTGCAAAAGTTAAAAAATTTCTGTTGAAATTTGTTTGAACAGACGAAAATTCGTTCAAACTAAATTAATTATTTCTGAAAATTGTGATTTGATGGTTGAGTTCTAAATATTAAAAAGTTACTTAATCCTCTAATCAACTTCATTTATCAACATAATCCTCGTGTTTACTTTGAGTTGTCAAAATCTATGTTAAGTTACTTGACTCTTCGTCAATGTGCATCTCACCTAATAAGGTCCAACCACTGTCACAATTTCTTTATGCTCAGGCTAATATAGAAGAAATCTACAAAATCATCCATACAAGGACTCATACGAAATCATATTAATACTCGTCTGGTAACTATTATCATACACAAATTTAATCAATAGTAAATGATTTTTCCCAATTTTTCGCTCGAAAACAATATATAAGGCCATCATATGTCCTCTAAAATTTGAATAATTTACTTTTATAGCATCTATAAATGAAACACTCTACTAGAACATAACTGAGTCCCTAGTATTTCCTATAGACTTTGCCAAAACTGCGTGGTGAACATTTGGTGTTGGTCTAAAGCAATCTATAATGGCATACCCTATAACTGGATAATCACCTGAATATAGGTGAACACCACTCATCAATAGAATCTTTATTTCAATAGAAAGGAATCGGTGCACAATCACCTAAATAGTTTTATGCCTCTTATGAGTTCCTAGTAAACTAGTTACAGAATACGTAATCACATAGTATCACTTCTATTGTTTCACAAGCAATGATTACAACAAATCAACCAGTCTCTGATACTCGACCTTCACCTGTTGACAGGTTAGGCAACGAGACACAAACTCATTCACATCAGGTTTTACACTATTCTACCAGCGTTAACATCCTAAACCCTTATATATCTTTCATCCTCCAGGATGATTACAAACCTTGAGTGATGAAACCCTTGAATTATTACTTTCTAGAATTTATCCGATGATAGGCTACTTTTAGTCAAAGAACTAGTGACACCACATTTTCTAATAAAATTAATCTTACAGTAAGACCTTAATAACTTTAGTTCACCACATCAGTATTATTCGTAATGACTTAAACTCAAAAAAATTTTACTTAAATTTCACCATCATTATTCCAAGGATTTTAAAATCATTATCCTTCTTCAAATACTTCACTAGAAACAAACTATCATAGTTGTCAAACTCTATAACTTTTATACATCGTATCAGCTACCAATTTGGCATTATCAAAATAACACTGGATAGCAAAACTACAACATTTGAGTACTCCATTCATATATATAGATTGTCTCAAAGTAAAATTACGTTACGTATATAGTTACCATTAAACTCTGGTGATCTAAGCACATCCTAAGCCTTCATTATCTTATTAATGCCATCGAGGCTTTAATCGCCTCAACCCACACCACCAATCAAAACAAAACTAAAACTTTCATGTAAAGTATCATGATATATAAAGTAACTTACTCATCATCTTAAAATAACCAACATTGGAGCCTTAGCCAACCGACGCTTCGGCCCATTAAAATATCCTTGTGAGCTTTACTATAAACAATTTAACTTCTTTCCGATTTAGCTGAGTCAATGGCCTTTCCAATTGAATTGAGAGTAATCCAGAATAGAACAATCATAACAACTTATCCGATTCAAAAATCTTTGGCTATCAGTTACCAACTTCACCTCTGCTTAATTATTATAACTAAAACCTTTGGAAAATTTATTATAAAACTTCAACTAAAAATTTCCTACGCCCAAACTATCATCTTTAACAATCAAAACTTAACTTACTCTTCTTAACACCAATAACAGAACAAATTTTCAAACCTCCACAACTAATGCTTATCCTTGTTCATTATCGAATTTAACAATCTTGTCTGCACAAAATGCCAAATTTTCATCATTCCATCTAACCAAAATTTTTTTTTGATGTCTTCACGACAAAATACTATATTAACAAAACCACCGGCCAACAATTCATTTAATTAAATTCTTAACTTTCTTAACATAAATTCATGGCACAAAAAAAATAAAAGAAATACCTGATATAAAATTTATGAAAACGTCAATCTTCCTCTGAGAATGTAATTCTCACTAACACTATTCATACGTGAAGATGGCTTAGTAGAAGGAGCAACTGAAGAAACGGGGGCATGAACAGGAGTAGCTAAAGCACTTTCCTGAGGAGGGTATCAAGAATAATAATATTATCTAACTGCTTACATACCTAGAAGGGAGTGGTAGGGAAAATAGAAGGAAGAGATAAAACCGGGCCAAGAGTAGGAGACGAGGGTCCAATAGACTCAATAACTGGAGCAGTAGTGGAAGGCCCACCAGAAACTAAAGTAAGAACCAGGGCAGCTAACTAATGCTTGGAGCTGACGCAGATCTTTGTTGTTATTTGGCGATGTACATGGGTGCTCCTTTGGGAATGGTCCAATCCACCATAGTTTTCTTTCCTTTATCCACTTTTTCATTGAAATGACTTAAAAACAATCAAAGTAGAGAGAATAAAAAAAATAATCTCGACTATTGAGTAAATCCAAGAACAAAGTATTTTAAATTTAAAATTTTACAATTCCTTATTATATAAAAAATACAAATAATGTAAAAATGTATGTATTTTTAATTTAAGTTTTAAGCACACATTAAAAATAAAATTTAATTTAAATGTTTCATTTTTAATAATTTTCTTAAAAAATTAAAGTTTAAATATAAATTTTTAATATAAAAAAATTGAGTTGATTTGTCTATTATGTACTCATGTGAAGCGACCGAAACAACAACCAAAATAGAGAGAGAAAGAAGTAATCCTAAGTATTGAATAAATTTAATGGTTAAAAATATATGAGAGTCAAATGAATGAGGTATCTGTACGATAACACTAAAACCATATAGTTTTTCTCTCCTTTTCTTTTCACCCTTATCCTACGTGGCATGTCATTTTACTCTCCATTTTTTCATTTTTTTTTACAGAATTTTGATTTTATATTGAAGCAAAATCAATAATAATAAAGTTTGCATTAAAAGAAAGTCAGAAAAAAAATCAGAAATCAAAAAGAAAAAAAAGGAAGAAGAATCTAACAGTTATTTTATCTTCAATTTCTTCTCTCTCTACACTCCCCCGCAAATAAAATTAATAATAATACAAGCTTGCATTAAAAGTGAGTTAAAAAATACAGAAAAAAAGATATTCATTTTTTCTTCAATTTCTTCTCTCTTTACACACTCCCGGCCAAACTTTTGGGTTCACTTCTTCTGCGTAAGTTTCTTCAATTTCCTCTCTCTTTACACACTCCTATCCATCACCTGAATAACTTTTAGGTTTCCTTCTATGTAAGCTTGAATCACATTTGTTTTTTGATTTCTTATTCCAATATCTTATATCTATAACTATTTTGAACGTTTTTAAGATTTTAAAACTTTCGTTCTTTGATCAGTGAAAGAAGTGTGAATTCTTACTCGAGATCGCAACAATATATATCAAAAAGTTTTATGGGTATGTTATTACATATATATATATATATATATATTACTACATGTATATTAGTATATAGTTCGTAACTACCTTTTTTCTTTCCCCAATTAAAATTGAGATATCAAAAGGCAAAGTATATTTCTGCTGTTTATTGGTTTAGTTCATGTGATGGGTCGTGCTAGCTTGCCACTTTCCTCATATTTACCCTTGGATTTATTTATTTATTTTTTAGGAAAAAGACTATCATAATTTTTCATTTTCTAAGTGACAGAGGTGCAAAAGATGGTAGGTGGGGGCAAAAGTGGATGTAAACATTTTGGTACAATTACCTTTCAAAAAAAAAATTTGGTATAATTTATTAATGCCTATCTAACAAATTGATAAACCAATCAAAAAAATTGAAATTAGAATAAATGATAAAAAAATCTATCTAAAAAATGATAAGGCCTATTAAAAAAAAAAAAGTAAAGATGGATAAATGATAAAAAAAATAAAAAATCTTTGGGTTGGATAAAAAATAAATAATAAAAAGAAGTCAATCTAAAAACATTATAAGATCTATCCAAAAAAAAATATGAAATTGGATAAATGATGAACGATAAAAAAAAAAAGAATAGATAAAAAAATAGATGATAAAAATAGTCTATAAAAAAAAAAAAGATAAGCACTATAAAAAAAAAAGGAAATGATAAATGCACTTCTACATTAGTTTCCTTCATTCCATATTTTTTTTTTAATTAAGACTATTGTGGAGGCAAGAAAACTAATAGAGGAGTGCAAATATTCTCACCCTAAAAAAATATGAATTTGAATAAATAAAAAATAATAAAAAATAAATGGATAAACGAAGAAGATAAAGAGTTTTATTTTAATGATAAATGTCAATTGGTGTGAAAATCTTAAAAGTGATAAGCAAGAAGCATTTAGATATAGGTGGAGATAAGTGAAGATAAACTAAGATAGTGGGGTCAAAACAATAGATGGAATCCGATCCTACAAACTAAATTATTCTGCTTTAAAAAAGAAAAAAGAAAAAAGAACAAAGAAAAAAAAAACAAAACTCTTAGCTCTCTCATTCAAACCCACACCATTTTTCAAACACACACACACATATAATAAACTTAAAACAAACATATTCTCGCGTACAATATATATATTTATGCTACTCAATGGCAAAGATAGAAAACATAGTAGGTGGGGCAAAGGTAGACTTAAAAATTTTAGTAATTTGGTACGCCTATCTAACAAATTCATAAACCTATAAAAAAAAAAAACTGAAATTAGAATAAATTATAAAACAAAATCTATCAAAAAAAAATAACGCTTCTCAATAATAAAAAAAAAAATCTAAAGATGGATAGGTGATAATAATTAAAAAATAAATCTTGAGGTTGGATAGAAAATAAATTAAGAATTCACTCAAAAACAATTATAACAAGTAATGTTACAGAACCTCTTGCTTACTCTTAATAATTTTTTTTTAAAGAAAATACTATATATGTTAAGAGATAATTAAAAATACTTTTTGTTTAGTAGATGATTGCGTAGTATGCTAAAGCTGAATGAGACTAAAAGAATAGAATTATATGTTATGTTTTTTGCTGTTGTACTTTTGGATTTCTATTTTAAAAATTGAATGATCATGTTCAATGATTTTTTTTTTTATCATGTATGTTGACACGTGGATTTATGACTATTAATATTTCTTAACAAAAATTTTCATTTTAACTATTTTGAAGATATTTTTATTGTTTTAATTTAATAATTTGCAAAATTACATTGTTCGCATCACACATTGATAGCTAAAAATGATGTAGGTTCCTACAAACTGTTAGGGAATGCCAAAAACCCTCGGATCACGGTTATAGTGTAGATAATTAATACAAAAAAGTTTTACCGATCTATTCTACGAGAATAAGATCATACATTCGAGATCTCTTTAGTTTGATCTCGACAGATCCAATAGACAAATCTTTCGATGACTTCGATTCGACTGTTCGATCTCAACCTTTAGCCTTCTGCCGTATTTCCAAAAAAATACATTCCTTCTCTCTCACAAGATGGTGGGATCTCTCAACAGTCTCCAGGGTTTCTTATTTTTCTTTTCAGAAAACGTTATCCCTAGCTGCCACCAGAGAGGGTACTATATAAGGCTACAATAGGGACCAATAGGCAAATAAGAAAAGGACTTCCTATGTAACTAAGTCTCCTAATCCTACCCGGATTAGGATTTAATTACATAAATTATAATTCATACAACTAAAGAATTATAATTCATACAACTAAAGAATTATAATTGTACTCCTAAACATATTCGAAATTATATTTTCGGGTCTTTAATATTAAATACTTGTTATCTCCCCACATTAAGATTACAGATATCCACCAATTAAATTTAATTACTGACAATCTAATTTAATTGGCTTTTTATTATCCCTGAGACATTTTCACTTAAATTATTTGATGTATCGGATTCAAAATCTGCTTACAAGATTTGATATAGTCAAAACTTATCAGCTTCCTCAAGGCGATATCATTAATCTAAATTATCAAGACATGGATTCCTTTAACTATTAATTTTCAGCATATATATAATTTTATTACCTAACCCATTGAGTTTATTGACCCATATAGAATCTCACTCTTTGTGTAATCAAAAAATCAATCACCACATATACGTGTCTAAGAATAGAATTCGGATTAAGAGCATAAGTAATCATAATAATCATGAGATTTAAATTATTTTGTAAAGTTAGTATAAAATAATTAACTCAAGTAGGTCTAGTTCAATACACACAAAGTGTACTAGACACTAGATTAAATACTCTTTGTGAATTCTAGACACATGTACCAATATAGTAAATGGTATTCATTGCTCAAAATAAATTCTCATTAAAATATAAAAAATAACATAAAGCATGTTTTTTAGTCTATATCTCTATCACAAACAAGAATAGGTTCACGATCATTGAGGTCGAGGATATATCATCTTGAAAAGCACAAGAGAGTAATAAATTCTTGGGCCTTCCTTAAAATTTTAAAAAGTGATTAACCTTAAATAGCAAATTATCACTAATAATCCATATAAATTTTTAGGTTAACAAAATTTAGGTTATAGACTAATAGTTTTAAAATTTAATTATCTTTTTCTTAATTGTAATACGAAGTTCAAAAATTAGAAATTTAACTGATTGTATCATTTATAAATATATCTTAATTTGTTTTTTATTTATTATTTTTTTAATATTTTGTAAAGTAGCACTGAACCAATACTTTATTGTGCTCACATTTATTTTAAGAAAAAAAAATAAATGAACTAAAAATAAAATTACGCCATTACAAATAAGATGCAACTTAATTACTTGGGAAAAAAAGAGATAATTTTTTAAGTTCTGTAAGCTATGTAAATAATTTTACCTTTTTTTTTTTCTTTATATGTCTTTTAATTATCTATTATTTTTATAATTTTTATTTCATTTGATGATCTCTTAATTAATCAATATCTACTTAAATACCTTTAGTTATTTATTACTTATTAGTGTAAATTTCATTTACCTCATTTTAACATTTGAATAACTACACTTAGCACCCACAACATTTAAAAGCTACACTTGTCTCCATTATTTTGAAATGTTGTTAACCCGCTTCTGAAAAAATCAATCACTAAAATTTAATAGAAAAGTTAAAAAAACTAAAATTTTAGAGTTTTTTTTATTTTGTCCCTCATTCTTTCACGTTGTCATCAGTTCTTTTTTTTAACAAAAATCTCCAAAAATAAGACCCAAAAAAAAGTAAAAATAATAAGTTTTTAAGAATTTTTGTAAAAAAACAAACTGATGAGATGTGAGAGAAAGAAAGATAAAATAAGAAAAACATCCAATATGTTAATTAGTTTGACATTTTTCATTAATCTTTTTAGTCACTGATTTTATCAGTAGAGGTTCAATATTAATAACATTCTAAAATAGGAGATGTTAGTGTAAGTTTTAGATGTTGTGGATGCTAACTGTAATTATCCAAATGTTAAAGGGAGGTAAGTGTAAGTGTTTTGCTTATTATTTGAGATAATTTTTAATTTTTTAAACTTTATTTTAAATGAAATAATTAATAAAAATCACACACTATGTGTATGCACCACTTCCAATATTTATAAAACTCGTCTCATACAGCTCAATACATCATTCATAAAGTAGTTATTATTTTATTTTACACTTTTTCATGAAAAATATATATTAATATAAAAATTAAATATCTCTTCCACTTATGAATTAATAGAAAGGTATATCTATTCAACTTTTTTATACGCATATAAATTTTTCTTATTTAAAATTACTTTTTGTAGTTATTTTTGATACATTTAAATAAAATTCCTAAAAACTACCTAAAATTATATACAAAACTAAAATAACTTAAAACCCTAAAACGTTTTGTCATTTTCGAACCCAACCCTTAAAGTATGTTGCCCTTAATGATGTAAATGGGTCGAGTCGGGTCCGACCCACCCCTTGACCCGACCCGATTCGACCTTGTTAATGGGTCGGGTCGGGGTCACCAACACCTGCCCAAGTTGACCCAGCTTATTTTTTAATATTTTTTAATATTTTAAAGTTTTTTAAAGTAAATAAAATACAAAATAAAACTTAACCAGACACATTAAAATAATTATTTACAACAAAAAATTACATAATTAACGTTAAATTCAAAATTACAATAAACAAATGTAGAATTATAAAAAAAAACAAATGATAGAATAATAAATAGATGCATCACTTTACATCTTATACATCCCAACTAGGTTGGAACTTATAAGAGTGACTATCATTTGCAAATATTACTCTATTTATATATCATTATTATTCATCACTAGATCTACTAGTGTGTTCTTCTCTTTCACCTAAATACATCGCATTAAAATCAAGGGCAAGTTACTCTTTTTCGGCATCTTCCTGTTGTTTATTTTTGACGAGATACCAATCTCGTAAGCACATTAAAGTTTCTACTGTCGAAGGGGCTAGTCAATTTGTAAATTGACTGATAACGTGCCCACTTGCACTAAATGTTTGCTCTGATGTTACAGTAGAAACTGGAAATGCGAGAATATCACGAATTAAAGCTTAAAGAACTGGAAACTTTGATTGTTGTCCCTTCCACCAGTCTAAAAGATTGAAATCATCTTCATTTTCTATTAGAGGTATACCGAGATAATGTTGGAGTTCGGATGAATTTGAAGTGGCACTTGTTGATGATTCTGCCTGCCGAGATGTTATTTTTCTCCAAAGAGATCTATTGCCGTCATCACGTGAAAGGAGGACGTTGTGGCAATAGTTGTTTGGGTAGTTGTACGATTACTATTATATCGAGCCAATAGAGCTTGCATTTTCTATTTAATATTATTTAATTATTCTTGGACACTTTCAAACCCATATATCATATCTAATAATTGAAGAAAATAATTTTCTTTATATCTAAGGTCTAAAATAGTGGTAACACCAAAATGTATGGGAAGTGGGTTAAAATATTTATCAAATTTATCTTTCATTGTTAAAACCATAGTGGTATAATATTCTTGGGAAAAGTATTTTTTGAAAAATTTCATCAATAACTCCCAATTGATAAACAACAGTAAAAGAAGTAGGATAATAAATTCCACAAAATATTCTAGTAGCAATATCAAAAACATTTAAAAAATCCCAATATAAAATTAATTTTCCCAATCAATAGGCTCAATACTATCTAAACCAATAGTTTGATTACTTAAAATAAATAAATCAATTGTTTTTTGATATTTAATAACAACTTTTAACATAATATAAGTTGAATTCCATCTTATATTAATTTTCATTGGTAATTTTCTAGCTTTTAAACTAATTTGATTACATATGCTAGCAAATATATTAATTCTTTTTGGTGAAATTATAGTACAAATTATATTTTTTTTAATTTAAAAATAGAAGATTCATAAATATATAATCCATCATTTATAATTAAATTGAGTATATCGCATAACAATGTCCATGAAATAACAAATTATTCGTAGACAAAGTATTATATAAGTAATTAAAACAAACATCATTATATGAAGTATTATCTAAAGTAACAGAAAATATTTTTTATTTAATTTCCATGATATAACTTCATTCAAAATATGTTCTCCAACACTCAATCCAGTGTAAGGTTGTTCAACTAATTTAAATGAAATAATGCATTTATTTAATTTTCAATTTTCAATTTTCATCAATGTAATGTATAGTTATACAAATATATTCAATAATTTGGCAAGATTTCTACATATCAGAGGTTAAACAAACATTTCCATCAAAATTGTCAAAATAAGTTTTTAATTCATCTTTTTTTATTTCAAAATCTCATAAAACTTTATTTTTTGCAGTATTTCTTGAAAAACCGCGATATTGTGGCGTAAAACTATCACGAGAAATTTTTCAAAATATCGATTTTCACTCATTATGAAGGGTTGTTCATCTTTAACAATATATCTAACTAAATTATTTTACGTTCTTATAGGGTCATAAGAAAAAATATTTAAATTACTCATTTCATTACCTAATTGAGTTTGCATAACATGTGAAAAATATTGATTAATTACAAAATTTATGCGAGGATCGTGTCAGTATTTTCTATTTAAGTGTCTTTTTAAATGACTACCTCTTGAAGTGGTACTACCATGTAATAGGTCCCTACAACCATTACATTTAGTTTTATGTATTCCATCATCTTGTATAATTCTAGTAAAAAAGTCTTATGTTTTTTAAGAGTTATGCTGTTGGGCGTGGCGGGAAGATGATGCACTAACATCACCACTTTTAGCAGCAGATGTTAGTATTTGTGATGATGCAGATTGTTTCATTTGTTCTTGAGGGGGAAAAGATATTGAATCCCCATCATCCAAATCAAAAAATCGGTGTTTCTCGGATCCATTTAGAAAAAATAATTTGATGAAAAATATGCAAATTAAAAAAAAAAATTAAACAAATAACTGGGAATAATTTGAAACTTTAAAGCACTTGATCTTCAAATCTTGACTTTAAATTTGACAGAATTAGATGCAATTGAGCACAATTGGAGAGTACACTTGAAAGTTGATAGCTTGGTAGTATAGAAATTTGAGCGAGTGAATTTGTTAGTTTTTGTGTGAGTTTAAATCAATGTGTGTTGGGGTATTTATAATGAAAAATTGATGGGATTTTGTAATTGAAAATTTTGTAATTATTAAAATATATTTATAACGGTTATTTTTGCAATTATTTATAACGGTCATTTTTGATTGGAAAAAAAAAGGGGGCCAATGTCACTGAGTAAACGGTAACCAAAAAAAAAAAAAAAAAAAAGAAAAAAAAAACAAAAGACTTGTAGCTGCAGTGCCGCGCATTCAGGGTAACTAATAAAGTAAATGGTAAAAAAGGGAAAAAAAAAAAAAATAGACTTGCAAGTCTGCAACCGCAGCCTGCAGTGCCACGCATGACGGCATGAGTCATAAGTCATTAAATGGGTTAAAAAAATGAATGGTAAAAAAAATAATAATAAATAAAAAGGTCCTGTAGGGCTGCAAGTCTGCAACCGCAGCCTGCTCTCATTCACTCAGGACTTCATGAGTCATTAAATGAGTTGATAAAACGGTAAAAAAAAGAAAAAAAAAAAGGTCTGCAGGTCTGCAACCGTAGCCTGCATTGCCGTTCATTTTACCCATGAGTCTTTAAATGAGTTGATAAAACGGTAAAAAAAAAAAAAAAAATTAAGGGGCGGGCTTAGGGGCGAGTCTCGGATCGAGTCGAGTTGACTCAAATCCTAACCCATGGAGTAGGGTTCAGGCCAGAGTCGGGTTGTATGGATGGTATGGGTTGGTCCGGGTCGGGGCCACTTCTGGTCTGGTCGGGTCCGAGCCGACCTATTTCCAACTAGAGATGGAAATAGGTCGGGTCCGACCCGGCCTATTTCCATCTCTAGTTGCCCAGCCTCACAAGCTCTTGACTTCTCTCTCACAGCATCATAGTCAATTCCAGCGAA
>QLOD02125048.1:0-21892 GCA_003260245.2 Sideroxylon spinosum | reverse complement strand
TTGGCCTTCAAAAGTAGAGGGGCCAAAAGAGGTTGCCATGATCTTAACTCTTAGACGGTTAAGTCAAAAATAAGAGCAATTGCTCTGATACCAATTGTTGTCCCAAATAGCAACATTAGAGGGGTGAATAGGGTTGCTTAAAAAAATTTAAATAAAAATTTTAACCCTTAAAGCAAATATATCAAGATGAAAAAAGATAATAAAAAAAATGGAATGCACTTAAAAAAATATTAAATATTTGTAGACGAAAAGTGAGTGCTAGTGTTTGCAATAAATATAAAGAGAAGGGAAGAGAAGCAAATACAATCAATTTATAGTGGTTCGGCTTCAATGTTGCCTACGTCCACTCCCTTAAGATCTTCTTTGAGATTTCTCCACTATTTTTTAAAAAGCTTGTTACACACTAGCTTCCCAAGGTGCTAGAAACCTTTTCAATTGATTTTATCCCTAAATCACTCACACCAAGTGATTCTATCCCCAAATCACTCGACAAGTCTCTCTTAAAGAATATCTTTTGTTTTGGTTCCAACACTTGAACCAAAATCAACAAGAGCTCACCCAAGTCTCAAAAATTAAGAGGGTTATAAGTTTCCCTCTCTCACAATAAAAAAAATGAGTTAAGTACTCAATCAAAGAAAAATAAACTTTCATAAGTTGAGTATAAAAGATGAAGCACAAGTGTAAGAAGAAATCACTCTATATTTGTAAAATTATGGACTTTCTTGTATCTCTTTGTAATCACTTCTTTCTTTTCTTCTTCTTTTACTTGAATTTGAGTTTGAGGCTTTATTTATAGGTAAAAATCTTCAAGTGGCCGTTACTAAGTAAAAATACACTTTTGCCCTTGAAAGAAATTGAATTTCCTTTCTTCCAATGCTGGCTTTTAGATTCAGATTTTCTGAGATACATTTGTGACCCTTTTTCACTCTCCTAACGTTCATATTTGACATTGTCTCAGAGCGATTACTTTGTAGATATATGAGTCATATATATTCTGACCAAATATGAGCTTCATCCAACAGTTAGATCTTCAGATATAGGCTTCAAACCAAGACTAGTTTCAGATAAATTATTCTGATACTTTGAATCTTTGTTTCTCGTCTAAGCTTCTATTTTACCATGATAATTTTAGAATTAGAAGATACTTAAACTAAAAAATTTTTACATTTATAAGTCTTCTTTTTACACACCATAAATCAGAATTTTTGAACTTTTTTATTATGAATTATGGCTCAAAATCCAACAATTGCTCCAGAGTTCAGAATTATATTTTCTTCCATAATGCCAAATATTCCAATTCATTTTCGGACAGCTTACCTTCAGATCCACAAAAACATTATTTCGACAAAGTTGTAGATATATAAGTCTAGTTTATTATATTTAAATTTTATGTAATTTGAACCGTTAGATATTAAGATATTATCAATATACAAACATGTGTCTGATTTGGCTATTTATCTGAGTTAACCTTCAACTTCAAGTTTTCATCTTTATTTAATTTCCATTACTCCAAATTTTGAAATTCCTTTATTTCATCATCCAAATATATGAAAAATAATATCAATATCTTTCAAGCATTTTATCTTGAATTTATCAAATTAAAATGAATTATAACATTGCATATAATGTTTATTTGAAAATTAATTGTGAAAATTTAATGTAATGTTTGTTATCATCAAAATCAATTATAAAACTAAGTTTATGAACCTTGGGTCAACAATTATTCTCATCAGTTACAAAGTCTTGATCATGTTCAGGCATATACTCATTATCTTTAGTTGAAGATGTAGGTGAAGCATGAGTCTTGCACTTACTTGAAGACCTATCCATAGCAACTCTTAAACAAGTTCTTTAATGCCCAAAACACACACTAATTTTTCTCAATGATTAGGCCTTCAATTTTTTCCAAAATATGTCATAGAGGTTCTTTCAAGCATTTCATCAAACATCTTAAGTGCACAAAATCAACCCACCCCAATTATGTATTCAAAGTCACACTAAAATCTCCAATTCTAATCAAGAACATAAGCAACTCCAAACACCCACAATTATAACGTAAAAGTCATCAAAATGTGTTCTTTAGCTCATTCAAGCATTAAGTGACTCCTTTAGCACTGATTTCAATTGAAAGTATTTCATTTCCGTTCTTTCTTCTTCGTATGTGCTTCGTAAGTGTTTTACAACCTTTGCATATAGTTCGTCTTCATTTCTTTTCTATTTTAACTTTAATATGGATGTTCGTTCTTTTTCGTATAGTTTTGTTTACGATTCTAATATGCTAGGCTAAATTTATCTTGGTTTTAACATACTAATGTAATGGAAAAGGAGTAAATAGATTTGAATAGTATCCGTTTTTAAAGTAATATATTTTTGATTCAATCGTAAAAATTGTTGAATCTAAGTTTAACCCTAGAAAATAAATCACCCGTGTTATAGTTGGTTTCTTGGTTTCAAGTTGATCCTTTTACACACCGAGCCTCCGATTCAATGTCCCGGTGACTTCGTACTTGATTTCAAAACCCTAGTTCAACTTTTGTTTTACGAAAAAGGTTCTCAAGTTATATCTTCCAACCTAGCACTTCATGAATAGATAAGAGGGTGAGTAACACATATATTTGGATCTATCTCTTCCAATTGATTACCGGAATAGGCTCAGACCAAGCTATTTCGCCTGAAAGTAATTTACAAAAATTGAACTATGTCTTTTCATTAGCGCTTTAAAATTTAGTTAAATTTTGTGTTTAAATATTAGTTCAAACCCAATTTCGAAAGCCTCAAAAGATTTATTTACCGTTTTTTATTTGTTATTTATCTTTACAAGTATTTACAAAACGAGTTTTTCTAAAATTAGTCACACACTTGCTCCTTGTGGAGATGACCTAGGACTTAACTAGAATAAAACTACGACCACCTTTTATACTTGGGAGAACAAACACATAAATTGAGTGTGGTCACAAACGGGGAAAGATCGGTAAGCTCCCACTTTTCAATCTCAGCCACATAAGTATCCAAATATGGCTTGAGACGATGACCATTTACTATAAAAGTGGTGTCCTTATGTGGATTTGGAACCTCACACATACCATGTTCTGGGATTAAAATAATGGTGAAGAGCCTAAACCATCTTGATCTATGCTTTTGGAAAGAGGTGTAACTGTGAATTATACATCAAGACTTTCTGACCTACCTTGAAGGACTTCCAAAGGATGTGCTTGTCATATAAGTCCTTCATTTTAGCTTTGGAAATTTTAGCATTCTCAAAAGCATCATTTCTTAACTCCTCCAATTCATTCAATTGAAGCTTTCTAAGAATGCCGGCATCATCTATACTCTCATTAAATTGCCGAATTGCCCAATAGGCTCTATGTTCCATTTCAATAGGTAAGTGGCAAGCCTTGCCAAAAACAAGGCGATAGGGAGACATGCCCAAAATAGTTTTATAAGCTGTCTGGTATGCCCACAATGGGTCAATCAGAGTAAAGACCAATCCTTATGTGTGGGATTGACGGTTTTCTCAATGATGCCCTTTATCTCCCTATTTGCCAACTCAACTTGGCCACTATTCTGAGGGTGGTATGAGGTCCCCACCTTATGTGTCACACCATATTTACGCATTAGGATACCTATAGGCTGATTGCAAAAAAGCTTACCTCTATCACTAATGATAGCTCGGGGCATCCCAAAACTCGAAAAAATGTATTCCTTTAAGAACTTGACCACTACTCGGTGATTATTGGTACGAGTGGCAATGGCTTCTACCCACTTAGAAACATAGTCTATGGCCACTAATATATACTCAAAACCAAACGATATAGGAAATGGGCCCATGAAATTTATCCCCCAACAATAAAAAATTTCCAGAATGATAACAGGATTTTGGGGCATCTCATTGCGCTTAGATAGGGCTCTTAATTATTGGCACTAGCCACATCTTAAGAAATATTCATGCACATCTTTAAACATGGAAGGCCAATAAAATCCGCTTTGAAGGATCTTAGCATTGGTTTTTTTTGAGGAAAAGTGGCCTTGACAAGCTAAAGTGTGACAAAACTCAATGAGACACTAGGAATCTCATGATCAGGATGCATCATCTCACGATTTGGTTTGGCAATACTTGTAGAGGTAGGGCTCATCCCAAAAGAAACTATGCACATCGGGTAAAACTTTTCCTCTATCAACTTTTATCTAATGGGAAGGTATTTGACCAGTTAGTAGGAAATTGGTAATGTCCGAGTACCAAGGAGAGTGATTATGACTTGAGGTGCTAATATGCATGATGTGCTCATCAGGAAAATGCTCATTAATTGGTAGGTCACTTGATTCGGACACATGATGTGATAAGCTAGACAAGTGGTTAGCTACCATATTTTCTATTCCCATTTTGTCTTTAATCTCCAAATCAAACTCTCGAAGAAGTAGCATCCGTCTGATTAGATGGGGTTTGGCCTCTTTCTTAGAAAGAAGAAAGGCCGCATGGTCCATGAACACCGTGACAATATGACCTAAACTTGTCTATGGCAACCACTACCACTAAAAGCTCTTTCTCCATGATGGTGTAATTCACTTAAGCCTCATTAAGAGTATTACTAGCATAGTAAATGACACAGGGTTTCCCCTCTCTCCTTTGCCCTAAAATAGCCCCTACTGCATAGTCGCCGGCGTCACACATAAGCTCGAATGGTAAAGACCAATCCGGGCTTTGGATGATGGGTCTTGTAGTAAGAAAGTGTTAAAGTCTATGAAATGCCTCTTAGCATAACGTTGTCTATTCAAAAGGAACATCATTGTGTAACAACAAGCATAAGGGATAGGCAATAGAACTAAAAGACTGAATGAATTGTCGGTAAAAATCAGCATGACCTAGGAATGATCTTATGTCCGTCACACATTAAGGGCCAGGTAAATTTTGAATTAGTTCAACTTTAGCTTTGTCCACCTTAATCCCATGGCATGATACTATGTGCCATAGAACAATCCTTTGTTGTACCATGAAATAGCACTTTTCCCAGTTTAACACATTTCTCTCTTCACAACGCATTAGAACTTTCTCAAGGTTGGTCAGACACTCATCAAATGAATCTCCATAAATAGAGAAATCATCCATAAAAACCTCTAAGAAGTTCTCAACCATGTCACTAAAAATACTCATCACACACCTTTGAAAAGTCACAGGTGCATTATATAACCCAAATGGCATACGTCTATATGCATACGTGCTAAAAATAGTATGTGAAGGTGGTCTTTTCTCAGTCCTCAATTTCTATCTCAACCTGATTATATCTCGAGTATCCATCTAGAAAATAGTAGAATGACTTCCCAACTACCCTCTCGAGCACTTACGCCATTTCGGGTGGGGCTTACCCACTTGGAAGGGAAAAATGGTCATTTCAGGTCAAGCCATTCAAGCATCTATAGTCAATGCACATACGTCACCCAGTTTGGGTACATTGAGGTACTAACTCTCCCTTCTCATTCTCAACAATAGTGACACCAGACTTTTTAGGGACCACTTGGGTGGGGCTTACCCACTTGGAATAGGGTAAATGATACCCACATCAAGCAATTTAAGCACTTTTCTTTTACAATCTCTTTCATATTGGGGTTCAATCTACGTTCCATTTTCCTCACAGATTTGGCATCATCCTCAAGATATATATGATGGGAACACACTAAAGGACTAATACCTCGAAGATCTGCCACAGTCCAACCTAAGGCCTAACAGTGGGCACTCAATATAGCCAACAACCTCTCTTCTTAGTTTTTCTCTAGATTAGCAGACACAACTACAGGGAATGTTTCATCTTCCCCCAAGAATGCATACTTAAGCTCACTTGGTAAAGGTTTCCTAAGGGGACAAGGGGGACTCTCAACTGATGGCTTCGGTTTGATCAAGGATGGCTCTAAAGGTTCAAAAACCGATAACCAACCACTAGCAACCATGACCTCTTTCTTAACCCTCACAAACTCCTCACCACCCATAAAACTTGCTCCATCAAAAGCCTCACATCTTTCACTTCTCACTAAGGCTCTCTCTAAGGATTCATTAAAGAAGGTTGCTCCAAAGTATTTCTCACTCAGAGCATGAATCACATCCACCTCCTGAATATCCTCAAATTCTCCCATTTGCTTTCCAACCCTAAAGATATTCATCTAAACCGTCAAATTTCCAAAGGATAGTTTCATAACCCACTCCTACAATTAATTATAGCGCTGGATGTGACAAGGAATGGTCTACCTAAAATGACCCGAATGGAATGGGATGAATTTTTAATAGGCTAGGTGTCTAAGATGATAAAATCAACTGCAAAGTAGAATTTGTCTACATGGACTAACACATATTCCACTATCCCACACGGTATCTTAACCTAGTAATTGGCCAACTTCAATGTCATTCTAGTGGGTTTTAGCTCACCTAAGCCTAGTTACTGATAAACAGTATAAGGTAATAAGTTGACACTAGCACCTAAGTCAAGAAGAGCCTTGTCTATGATGTGGTTCCCAATTACGCATGAAATGGTCAGATGCCTCGGATCTTTATACTTAGGAGGTGTATCACGTTGAATGATGGCACTAACTTGCTTAGTTAGAAAGCTTTCTCTTTGACATTAAGCTTTCTCTTAATAATGCACATATCCCTGAGGAATTTAGCATAGGTGAAATTTTGTTTGATAGCCTCAAGTAATGGGATGCTGATTCTTACTTGCTTAAAAATCTCATAAATCTGAGAGTTTAACATCTCATTCTTGCCCTTTGCTAATCTATGGAGAAATGGTGGTCTAGGTATGTACTCTTCTACTTAATCTTTTTGTCTACTCGAAATGCCCCCATTATTATCTCTTCTTCCCTCACTTAACTCTTCCTCAATTTCCTTCCCTTTATCAATTTTCTTATAACTCTTTTTGTTTTCTCCATTTCTTTCTTTCTCAACTCTTTCCTCATTTG
Source organism: Sideroxylon spinosum (assembly GCA_003260245.2). NCBI lineage: Eukaryota > Viridiplantae > Streptophyta > Magnoliopsida > Ericales > Sapotaceae > Sideroxylon > Sideroxylon spinosum. The sequence goes on along the minus strand of QLOD02125048.1, from coordinate 14,950 downwards.
GCTTCTCAATTTCCGTACTACCTCTTGACCCTATCTTAACATTTGGTGCAATAATTCTAGGATCGACTGGTTTTTGGATAACTTTCCCACTTCTCAGAGTAATGACAGATTGCACTTGTTCATGTGGGGTATCACTTGAAGTCGATGACTCAGTAATGTTTCACCTGATCCTTAGGGTTTGGGAAAGTTTATGCAAGAAGTTTACTACTTTGAGTGGTACTCATGGTCTGTGTCAAATTAGAAAATTACCCTCCAATGTCATCTAAAGCCTGAGTCACTTGGTTATTGATAGTCAACGGCTAATGCGTGAATTGGTTAAGAGTGTCCTCAAGAGGTCTCTTTTGCACAGGTTACATTGCAGCTGGATTGGGTTATTGGAATTGTGGTAGTGGTATGGGAGGTGGTTGAAATGATTGTCCCTGTTGGTCATTCCTCTATTGGAAACCAGGAGGGTTCCTCCATCCCGGGGGATATGGATTGAGAGCTTGGTTTCCCCCTTGGTAAGTGACATTCCCACCTTGTGGGTAAGAAGGATTTCCTTGGGCCCTATTTAGGAATGGGCGATTTTGAATGCCATTAACGTAAGCCTGACCATAAGCAATTTCTCTGATCACAGGGAGCTCGGGGCACGAATTAGGATCATGCCCCACTTGGTCACATGTGGCACAATCATTTTCATCTTAACTAGTTTTTTCTTATTTTTGAGTTCAAGAGAGTCTAGCTTATTTTTCAAAGCGGCTAACCTAGCCCACAAATCATTACTCTCACTACTCTAATTGGGCACTAGGTGCAGGGTTCCTGAGCTCAAAAGAAAAGAGAGGTCCATCTTCCCAATCATTAGAGTCCTCGGCTACCATGTCAAAGAACTTCATGGCATCCTCCGCTGAATTATCACATAAGGTACCATTGCACATAGTAGACACAAGTTGTTTAAGACTAGAAGTTAATGACTCATGGAAAATACTCACAAGTCTCCATGGTTCAAAGCCATGATTAGGACAGGCCATCAAAAGGTCCTTAAACCTTTCCCAAGCATGACAAAAATTCTCATTGAGCTTACATGAAAACGTAGTGATCTGTCGCCTAAAATGTTGAGTCTTTTGGGTTGGGAAGTATTTTTCTTACAAACATGGTTTGCATTTCCCGCCAAGTTCCAATAGATCGAGGACAAAGGGAATTTAGCTAAAACTTGGCCATATCCTTAAGTAAAATGGAAAGAGTTGGAGATGCAGTACATCCTCGTTGGCATTCTGGTCAATGCAAGTGTTACTAACTTCCTCAAATTCTCTAAGATGATTATAAGAATTTTCCGAGTCAAGGCCATAAAATGTAAGAAGAATTTGGATAATCCCAGGTCACAACATAAAATTTCCCCTATTAAAAGGTAAGATGACGCACGAAGGTGTGGTCTACCTAACAGGGTTCAAATGGTCTTTTATTGGCCTATGACCTAGAAGATTGTCATTATCCCCATGGATGCTCACATCATCTCCTAAGTGTGCCATTGAATCAAAGGATTAGGAATTCGTGAGTGATAAAGTAGTTAAAGAGTCTGAATGTGAAGGTTGGTAAGATGGGTCTTCTGGTTTAGTATTTCCCACTAAGATTCTACCTGACCCTAAAAATATACAATTGACACTACTCTCTAACAAATCCTAAAAACAAAAGCAGGAAAAGAATAAAATGAAAATAAAAACGAAATATTCACAAGAGGAATGGAACGATGGCACCTGGAAGTCCAAATGCACACACGTTGAAGACGCTAGCAAGTGTGTCTCACAATAAGTTTTCCGAAGTTGTCAAATCAACCGTTGTTCCCGCCAACGGTGCCAAAAACATGACCGCACTCAATTTATGTGTGTTTGTTCTCCCAAGTATAAGAGGTGGAGTAGTTTAATCTAGGTGAGTCCTAGGTCATCTTCACAGGAAGCAAGTGTGTGACTAGTTTTGGAAAAACTCGTTTTGTAACACTTACAAAGAAAAATAACAAAAAAAAAAAAAATAGATCAATATTTTAGGTTTTCGAAATTGGGTTTGAACTAATATTTAAACACGAAATTTAACTTAACTTTAAAAAAACTAATGAAAAGACACAGTTCAATTTTTGTGAATTACTTTTAGATGAAAACACTTAGTTTTAACCTATTCTTTTAATGAATTAGAAGAGATAGATTCGAATATGTGTGTAACTCAACCTATTATCTACGCATGTAGTGCTAGGTCGGAAGATTTAACTTGAAAACCTTTTGTCGTAAAACAAATGTTAAACTAGCGTTTTAAAGTCAAGTTCAAAGTCACAGGGACATTGAATCGGAAACTCGGTGTATAAGAGGATCAACTTGAAACCAAGAAACCGACTATAACACGGGTGATTCGTTTTCTACGATTAAACCTAGATTCAACGAGTTTTACGATTGAATCAAAAATATAATACTTTAAAAACGCATACTATTCGAATCTATCTACTCCTTTTACATTACATTTGTAGGTTAAAACCAAGATAAATTTAGCCTAGCATATTAGAATCGTAAAGAAAACTATACGAAAAAGAACGAACGTCCATTCTAAAGTTAAAATAGAAAAGAAGAGAAGATGAAGTATAAGGTTATAAAACACTTACGAAGTAAGTACAAGAAGAAAGAATGGAAACGAAATACTTTCAATTGAAATTAGTGCAAAAGAAGTCACTTACACATAAACCCTAGGTAAGAGAATAGGAAAAGTCACTATGCGAACATGTAATGAAACCTTACGGCTAAAATGTAATGTAAAGCTCCAAAGCAATGAACTTCAAATTGTAAACCCTAACTCTAACCCTATTGAAATAATGTAATGTCAAAAGCTCTCGAAATACTATAATGTAAAAGCTCCCCCCAAAAGTCAGAGAGTTGGCCTATTTTTAGGCTTACAACAATTATGGGTAAAAAAGTAATTTTACATCTTTAAATAATAACAAAAATCTACTGGAAGAAGTTCACGGGGCCCAGACAACTTATTGATGTGCATCTAAGGTATCTCTATACCCAACTGTTCGATAAAAGTCCTGAGAGATAAGCAGAGGAAGCAGCTCTCGCGGGTGCCCAACAACAAACACAGTCGGGCGCCCAACAGCAAGTCCTCTCACTTCTCTGCTGATTCGCTTCTTTAAGCTTCCAAATTGCCTTTCTTTAGATGTTTTCCTTCCATATCCCTACAGAACACACCAAAACAATCAAAACACGATAAGAAACGAATTTTACTTGATAAAATATTTAAAAGAGAGTGTGAAATACGATTAAAATCTACAATCATTGCGAGCAATCAACAACTCCTCCCCTGACCAATGGAAACTCGCCTGCACCTTGACTAGTGAAAATACACCCAGCACACATATATATAAGAGCCGTTTGAAGTGTATAAAATAAAAAACTAAAAAAAGAAAAGAAAAGAAAAAGTATTTTTTTTTTTTGTAAATTAGAGTATAAAAAATTGTTTTGAAATGATAGTTGGATGTTTATGTTTGATTTGATATAAAATCAATAAAATTATATAAAGTGACATATAGCAAAAGAACTTGGAAAATTTTTGAAATTCTGTGAAAATTTTTAGTACAAATGTTAAATCAACTTTTTAAAAAATCTGACAAAATTGATTGGAATGTACGATAATTTTTTGTTCTAAAAAATTTTGACATTTTTTGAAAACATTACAATTTTTTGGAGTTCAAAAAAATTGAAACTTTTGAAAATTTTTGGAGTTTTTTTGAATTGGTTAGCGCTCCAAACAGTCCTATAATTACATAAGCATACATAAAATAAATTATTTGGCATGTCACACTTAAGTAAATTTAATATAACAAAAATCTAAATAAAATAAAAGAAATACGAATCTTTAAATATAAATAAAATAAGATAGATATAAATATATTCTAAAATAAATTCAGATCTTTACAAATGTGATAAAAATGGTCAATTCTATATTAAATTGTCCGACATTTATAAATTTTGAGTCAAATGTCGACATAGTGTTTCTGACATTTTTCCCATGCTGCGAAAAATAATATTTGTGATAAACATCGTACAAATGTCATTAAAACATTTGCTGATATTTATTTATTTTTTTTCTCGACATTTAGAAAATGTCACGATATTCCAAATTTCTTGTTTTAGCATTATCAGGGCCAATGGGGGTAGTAGTTCCCAAGGGTGGAACCTTATTGCTGCTATAAACAAACACCCGTAGAAGAAACACAGGTGGACAAATCGTGCACTGGAAAAGCCACAATCGACGACCTAGCAGGATGTGATGAAATAAAAATTTCATACGTCACGTCCAGGTCACGTATAATTTTCCTTTCTTGATAGGTTGCCGAACTCTGTCGTAGAACATTGATATAATATATATCAAAAATTCTTCGATACTTAAGCTAGAAAGTATACGTCACGTCCAGGTCACGTATAATTTTCCTTTCTTGATAGGTTGCCGAACTCTGTCGTAGAACATTGATATAATATATATCAAAAATTCTTCGATACTTAAGCTAGAAAGTAATTCTATAATAATTTTTGAAGAATATCGGTATATTAAAAATAGCTTACCTTGTGTAATTTGCAAAGTGTCCCTTATAAAGTGTCCCTTACATAGGGTTTTCCTAGAGTAATATTAGCATGATTCTTGGGAATTAAATATTCGATTAATTGCTGCATACACGAAGATTCCACAAATGGTTGCCCCCAGTTATGTTGCATATTATTTTCAATATTTAAAGATCCAGGGAATCATAGAGGATCTTATCAATGGGTCCCTAAAGCGTCCTCGGGATGTTGTGTTCAGGCGAATGTCATTCGCGGAGATGACCCGTATTGTTTGCTCTAGCCTTGGCCAGTTCCAGTCCGACTGGCCCGACCCAATCCAGAGGATTATTTGGTTCGGCCAAGAATTACTCCCACCAGCATGCATGGAAATTATTGCCCAAATTTGTTGACACTTTGATTGTCTCTCTCCTAGTTTATGTGGTTAAGGAAAAACGTGGTGATAGAGAGTGGTTAGTGAGGAGGCAAAGCGTTGTGGGTTCGGACGAAACAAGGAATTTAGTTGAGGAGTCAATTTCTACAAATTTTAATATTTTTTCTTTAATCTCAAAAATATAATATCAGAATTAAATAGTTTACATGGATCTTTAACAAATAATATAAATTAATAATTTAATGTGTAATTATTCGTAGGTAAAATAATCATTAGAATTCATTATTCAAACATATCGCCGTTCAAATTGAAAGGGACTAAAAACAAACGAATTGGGTATTTATTTATTTATACACCCAACCTCACAATTGCTCAAAAAAATTAAAAAGAAAAAAACAATCTATTAGTACACTTGTTAATTGAGTGAACTTAAAGTCAAATGAGTTAATTAAGAAATATCAAACAAAAAACTATATCAAGCATTTAAACTTCTTGTCAATTTTGAGTTTCAATTTTAATGAAAGAGAAACTTACAGAATTGAGCTTCAACTTCAATGCAGGGAGAGTAATCTTAACTAAAGAAGAATCCTTACTTCTACCTTCTATCAGTATACAATCTCAAGGGCCTATTTTAAAAATTATTTAGTTAATTAAGTTATGTTATTAATGACTTAAGTTAAGAATGTAAGTCCTATATTATACTAGTGACTTAACTCAAAAACTATGCTTAGATGTTTAATTAATTAGGTTAGATTATTAATGACACAACTCAAGAATACAAAACCTACATTTTATTAATTATCTAACTCAAAAATTATAGCTCAAATAAAAAGTTTGGGTGCCATTTGAAAATATATATATTGATAAATATAAATATATATATTTTTGCAATGATTGGGGAAACAGGGCCCACTTTAGTTACCGCGTAGTTCTTTCTTTTGTTGTGGCGGGGAGGGAGAGAGAGAGTTGGTGAAGTAATTTATGTATATATATATTAACTATATAGATTACTTGTATACATTTCCACCGAAGAAATTATCGAAATCTGGCCGATGTCGTAGACGTAGAGGACTACACCAAGGTGTTGCTCTCTCGAAGAACGACACAGGTGTGTTGCTAGGTGGAAGGACGACACCAATGGTGTCGGTAGGGAGATTGAATCATTGGAATCTAAATTCAAGAACAAGAAGAACAACTTGAACTTTTGGAAACTTTTGAGCAAAGAAGGGTATTCTATAGACATCTTATTTATTTAGATTTCAAATTGAATTTTAGCAATAAAGACTTGAAATATTTTTGAAAAGAACTTTTGAAAATAGCTTTTTGAAATTTGTATTTCCTAGAACTTTAATTCTTTTATTTATTTAGTTTATGAGTGCTTGGAATCATGGGGAAGATGGTAGATTACTACGTCTTGAAAACATTAATATTCCCTTTGATACTGAAAATTTTCTCGTAGACATCCCATATCATCTTCTTCCACTCCTATAGTAGAAATTGTAGGAAATAATCAATCAGTTGTTCCTAGACGTTCAATGAGGGACATACTCCAACAAGATAGGCATGCACTTGAATATTGTATAGTATGGCCTGAAAACTAAAGACCTTTCAATTTTAAAACTGGGATGATCCAACTTTTGCCAACCTTTCATGGTATGTAATCTAAAAATCCTTACAAACACTTAACTAGGTTAAGGAATATTTGTGTGATGTTCAAAGACCAGAACAACTCCATTGACCTAGTATTCCTAAAAATTTTTCCTTTATCTCTTAAGGATAAAACTGCTAGATGGTTTGAGGTTTTACAGCCTAATTCTATCCACTCTTGGGAAGAAATGCAATCTAAATTTCTTAAGAAAATTTTCCCTCCAAATAGAACTGATGCCATCCAACATCAAATTTTGAACTTTGTTCCTCAAACTAGTGAAACCTTTTATCAGTGCTTGGAAAGGTTTAAAACTCTTCTACATTCTTGTCCACACCATGGATTCGAAGTCTGGCATCTAGTAAGTATCTTCTATGGATCTTTAACACATCAACTTAAACAATTTGTGTAAACAATGTGTAATGGTTAGTTCTATGATAAAATCCCTGAGGAAGCCTATGAATATTTTGAATTCCTAGTTGAGAATGCACAAACCTAGGTTATACAGTATCCCAGAATTCTCAATTTGCTATTGCAACACTACAAAGGAAGGACACCAGTTGAGTGAATCCGATGACTTAAAAGCAAAAATAGTAACACTATCACGAGAATTTGAAATCTTGAAAATCAAAAAAGAGACACCAACTGTTAAGGAACCTATAGCAAGTGTTTATTGCCTTATGTGTGATAGCCAAGCACATAAAACTGATGATTGTCCAACTATCCTAATTGGTCATGAAGTAGTTCGAAGCCAACAAACTAATGACATGCCTATTAATGCTATAAATCAATTCCGTCCACCATATCGAGGACAAAATCAAGAGGGAAATCCATTTTTTGAAACCTATAATCCGGCTAGAGGAATCATCGTAACTTTGGATGGAGAAATGATGGAGCATCAATGCCTCAGCAGTTTCATTCTACTCCACCTCTACCTATTTCACAAATTCCTAACCATAACCCAGGATCGTCTCCAAACCTAGGATAATATCCAAATACAAAATTTTACTCCTAATAAGTAGTCCACCAAAGAGACTCTTCAGCAATTCATGGCTAGATAGTCTACACTGTGGTCCCAAAATAATCGAGCAATAGATGACATAAAAGGATAACTGACCCTTATAACCCAAACACTAAGTAATCAGTAGAAAGGTCAGTTACTTGCTTAACCACATCCAAATCCACCTACTCAAGTAAATCAAGCTGAAGGATCTTCCAATACGCAAAATAATCTTGAGCAAATTCAAGCTGTCACGATGCTTAGGAATGGTAAAGTAAGAGACAAAACCATTTATCTTAGGGTGGCTGAGCCTAGGAAAGAGTTAGAACCTAAGCGGACAGTGGAAGATCAAATACAGACGGACAATGTGATAACATTAAATGAGAATGAGAGAACACATGAAAAAGACAAAGAAAAAGGAAAGAAAAAGGAAGGTGAAAAGGAAGTAGAGATCACTCCGAGGGAATATGTTCCCAAACCACCGTTCCCTCAAAGATTTATAAAATCAAAAAGAGATGCTCAAACTGCAAAAATATTAGAGGTTTTTAAACAAGTTAAAATCAATATACCTCTAATTGATGCAATTAAGCAAATTCGTACATATGCCAAATTCGTAAAGGAATTATGCATGGTAAAAAGAAGGCTAAAGGTGAAAGAGAAAGCCTTTTTAACTGAACAAGCTAGGGCTATACTTCATGGTTGTATATACCTTAAGTATAAGGATCCTGGATATCCTACTATCTTATGTCACATAGGGGATTATTATATTAGCCGAACACTGCTTGATTTAAGGGCAAGTGAAAATTTACTCCCATACTAAATTTATTAACAATTAGGTTTAGGAGAAACAGAGCCTACTCATGTGACACTACAACTTACTGATAGATTTATTAGAGTCCCACAAGGTATAGTTGAGAATGTGTTAGTTCAGGTAGAGAATTTCTGTTTCCAAGTAGAATTCATCATTCTGGATACATAACCCCTGACTAATATTTCTACTCCAAATTTAACACTTGTCATATTAGGTAGACCCTTCCTGGCTATTTCAAATGCGCTTATCAATTGCAGGAATGGGTCGATGAAAATTTCATTGGAAAAATTGAATTTGAAACCAATATTTTTCATGTGAGTAAACAACCGAATGAACAACCTGATATGTAAGAGGTAGATTTCATAGAAACCATAGTACAAGACTATGTAGACCAGGAATTTTTAGAGAATCCATTAGAGATAGCCCTTTCATTTAGTGAGGAAAATTTAGCCTTTCCAACCCAACTAATAAAGGTAAAAGCAATCTATGATTGGTTAGAGGTCTGTCCTATAATGTCTGTAGGAAAATGGATACCAACTTTAGAACCATGAGGACCAATGTTAAATAAAGCTAAATCCTTTAACTCAAAAGCTCCACAACATGATAGGAAACCTCTTTCCAATAACTTAAAGTATGCATTTTTAGGTGAAAATGAAACCTATGCTCCAGTCATATCGTCTGAGTTGACATCTGATCAAGAGAGCAAACTAGTTAAGCTTCTGTAGAGTTATAAGAAAACTTTAGGCTGGTCAATAGTAGACTTAACTGATAGTAATCCACTTCTCTATACATATTAAATCTATTTAGAAGAAAATGCCAAACTAGTTAGACAAATGTAAAGGAGGCTCAATCCAAACATGGAAGAAGTAGTTAGAGCTACAGTGTTAAAATTAATTGATGTAAGAATCATATATCCAATCTCTGACTCTAAATGGGTAAGTCCTACACAAGTAGTTCCTAAGAAATCAGATGTTACTGTAGTTCAGAATGAGAATAATGAGTTGATCCCAACTTAAATTCAAACTGGTTGGAGAGTTTTCATTGATTACAGAAAACTCAATGCTGTGACAAGGAAAGACCAATTTCCTTTCCTATTTCTGGATCAAGTTTTGGAAAGAGTGGCTGGGTGTGCATATTACTGTTTCTTACATGGTTATTCGGGCTATAATCAAATTGTTGTTGCTTTAGAAGATAAGCTAAAACTACTTTTACTTGTCCTTTTGGCACATTTGCTTATAAAAGAATGCTCTTTGGCCTTTACAACACCTTTGCTACCTTTCAACGCTGTATGATTAGTATTTTTAATGAAATGGTAGAAGAAATTGTAGAAGTCTTCATGGATAATTTCTCTGTCTATGGTGATTCCTTTAAGCATTGTTTAGAAAACCTTGATCTCGTTTTAACCCGGTGTGAGGAGAAGCACTTAGTGCTTAATTGGGAGAAATGCCATTTTATGGTGACTAAAGGCATAGTCTTAGGTCACATTGTTTCCAAAGAAGGCATTCAAGTTGACAAAGCTAAGGTAGAGTTAATTCAAAAACTTCCCACTCCACAATGGTTAAGGACATTCGATAATTCTTAGGCCATGCAAGATTCTATCAGCGTTTCATCCAATCTTTCAGTGAAATTTCAAAGCCCTTGTGTCATCTATTAACACAAGGGGCATCCTTTGAATGGACACCACAATGTTAAAAGGCCTTTGACAAACTAAATTTTTTTTTAACTACAACACCCGTTCTTCAATCTCCTGATTGGTCACTTCTTTTCGAACTTATGTGCAATACGAGTGACTATGCTATTGGTTCTATGTTAGGGCAAAGAAATGACAAAAAGGTACACATTATTTGAAAAGGAAATGCTAGCAGTTGTCTTCACCCTTGAAAAATTTTACTCCTATCTCATTAGTTTGACAGTGATAATATATACTAATCACTCTGCATTGAAATACCTGTTGACAAACTAGAAGCTAAACCAAGGTTAATCCGTTGGATTCTATTACTACAAGAGTTTGACCTTGAGATTAGAGACAAAAAGGGAGTTGAAAATGTGGTGGCCAATCATCTATCACGGTTACCGATGGAAGCCTATTTAAAAGATGAAATTCAAATAAACGATACCTTCCCAGATGAACAGTTATTCAATGTAGCTGCACTAACATCATCTATACGTCCATGGTTTGTTGATATCGCCAATTATTTAGTGATAGGAAAAAGTCCAGGAGAGTGGAGCCCTAAGGATGGAAGAAAATTTTTAAGAAATGTCTGAGTGTTCTTTTGAGATGACCACTACCTATTCAAATATTGCCCAGACCAGGTAATTCGACACTATAAGCCTGATTGGGAAGTTCAGGGCATAATTGAATTTTGCCACTGTCAAACATATGGTGGCCATTTTTCCATAAACAAAATAGCTTCCAAAATTCTACAGTGTGGATTTTATTGGCCTACTTGATTTAAAGATGTTCATCTATTCTCTACCACATGCAACCGATGCCAATGTTTAGGTAGCCTAGCTTAGAGAAACATGATGACTCTATCCCCTATTCCAGTGTTAAAAGTATTTGATTGTTCGGCGATAGACTTCGTGGGTCCCTTTCCTATGTCCTTTGGTTTTGAGTATATTTTAGTAGGAAGAGACTATGTTTCTAAATAGGTTGAGTCAATTGCCGCTAGGACGAATGATCACGAAGTCATATTGAAATTCCTCCATGAGAATATATTCTAATGCTTTGGGATGCACCGAGCAATTATAAGTGATGGAGGAAAACACTTCTATAATCTGCCAGTCAGAAACCTTATTGCATAAGTATGATGTAGTTCATAAAGTTTGAATATCATATCACCCTCAAACAAGTGGGCAAATAGAACTGGCTAATAGAGAAATTAAACAAATTTTGGAAAAGACGGTCAACTTAAATTGTAAGGATTGGTCTGTACGACTGATTGACTCCCTATGGGCATATCACACTGCTTACGAAACAACTCTAGGGATGTCTCCATATCGGTTGATTTACGGAGAGCCCTGTCATTTGCTCTTTAAATTAGAACATAAAGCATATTGGGCTATTAACAATTCAACGTTGACATTGATGAGGCTGGGTTGCACTGAAAATTTTAGATTGCAAAGATGGACGAGTTCAGGAATGATGCCTATAAAACTGCCCAAATTTCAAAGGAAAAGATGAAGAATGACAACCACATCGCTCATCGATCATTCCATACGGGCCAGAAAGTACTTCTTTATCCCTCAGGACTTCACCTTTTTCCGGGTAAGTTGCAATCTAAGTGGACAGGGCCATTCATCGTGAAGAATGTTTCCGAACATGGTGCCATTGAAATCAAAAATCCAAGGAGTAAAAACCACTTCAAAATCAACGGACACCGGCTAAAACCCTATTTAGAAACCTTTGTGGGCTTAATTGAGACGTGGGATCTTTTGGATACCTGACCTTATGAAGGATTCAAATTAAAGTGTACTTTAGGTGTATATTAATCCATTAGGTTAGTTTTATTTTACTTTCTCTTTTATTTTGTACCTAGTTAGAAAACGAAAAAAAAAATCCAAACAGTCTGGACCATCTGCCAAACGGTCTGGACGACAGAAAGTTTAGCCCCTCGGACAGTCTGGACCATTCTCAAGCTGGTCCAGACCCTACACACTTTAAAGCCGAAAGTCCATTCATTCGGTCGAACCTTCTCTCTTTATACTTCAGCTCCATAGCTCCTTTTATCTTTCTATACTTATCCTCCTTCAAGCCGGCTACTCTCCAAGGTGTGGGTCACTCAATTTTCCCACGGATTACTTGATCTTCTCCTCCATCTTCAACATAACAGGTAAGTTTTCAAGTTTTAAAGTTCTTCAAACCCAATTTATGGTGATTTCTTTTTTGTTTCCAATTTTTCTTTTCTCTTTTTAGCTAGTTTTAGTTTGTTTTTCTACAATCGAAACCCCTAACCAACTCTTATCATTTTTCCTTATGCAAATTACTCCCATATAAGTAGCTACTTTTCAAGGAGCAACCCACAGGTGAAAAGGGGCAAAATTTGGGTCTTTTAAGTTTCTTTCTCTAGCTTACCATCTTCAAATAGGTATGTTATTTATCAATTGAAGACTAAATTGTTTGGTTTCTACTAGTTAATTTAGCTTCAACTCTTTCAATTTCTTTACTCATCTTACTACTAGTAGGGCACTAAACTTGTGTGGGGCATAGGCCTTGAATCTTGACTAATTTTGTGATAATTATTTTCTCTTGTTGATATAGAAACCATGCCACCACGTACTAAGAAACCTGCCAACCAAAGAATTGACACCACATCTTTTGATCAAAACTTCTGTTGGAAAAAGGAAGCCGAAACCCAATACGATGATATTTGGGTGTACAAATCGTTGGTGATTGAGCATTTCTAGAAAATAGATCAATTCAAAGGTGAGGACTTTATGTTACACTAGAATTTTGAAGGTAGGCAGTGGTTAGTCATGGCAGGGTTTCATTCGAGCTGTGTGGTGGATGTGAATTCTTTGCTAATATTAAAGAAAATTCCATTATTAAGAGAAAGAATCAGGAACAAATAATCAGTTGGGTAAGGGGAGTTGAAATTGTACCATACCCAATGATTTCTCCCTAGTGTTCCAACTTCCCCGTGTCGAACACCCAGAATTTTCTTACCTAGCTATGGGCACACCAGCACTGTCTATCATCTCTCGAGAAATTTTGTTAGAAGGTCAAGAATGGACCAGAGAATATAGGAAGCTTAATTATATTTTAAATGATAAATATTAGGCCCTACACATGTTTTTTTGCACCAACCTCCTCCCACAAAACTGATATGTCGACTGCACCCCTCTTTAGGCTTGGTTGGTTGATGCCATTGGAACTGGCATGTCGATTGATCTTCCCTCATACTTTTGGCATCACGTTCTATACACCTTTGAGCATCATGGGGCCCTTATCTCATTACATTTTACGGTGCACTCACCGAGATTTTCAGAAGAAAGGGTGCTTTGATTATAGATGACATGCCATTGGCTTCAGGATTGAACCCGTTCAACATTATTTAATATTCTAAATCTTACAGCGAAGCAGCCAGAATTAAAAGGAGAAGATTAGCAATTGATGAGGAAGGAAGTGGGTCTCAGGCTCAACCTAAGAAAGAGGTAGAACATGAAGTCTTCAACGCTAACCTAGCTTCACAAATAGGTGCCTTAGTAGAGAGAATGAGTTAAATGAAGAGCAATCAAGAGGAGGACCACCAGCTTTTACTCCAAATCCAGCGGTCCTGCAGACTCAGGGTCATTTCTTGTAGAGTATTTTGGATCATCTTCATGACTCTTCTCACCTGTCTTCACACTGACACTATGTTTTTCTTTCTTTTATTTCTTTTTCATGTTATAATATTTGTGAGTTTAGGAATTGGATTTCAGACTTAACTTTGTATCCCTAAACCTCTGTCACTTATTTGTAACCTTTATTGTGTACTTGTAGTTTAAGTTATGATTATGCTGATTATTTGTCTTATATTTTGTTCATATCTTATTCCTACATGTTCTCTTTCTCTTTATTTCCTTTTCTCTGTTTTATCTTATGTTCTTTTTTATTTTCTTTCTCTCTTAATCTTTATCTCATGTTTGGCAGCTCTATGATAAATCCTTATGCTAACTTTTTTTACAGTGTGCTAAGACAGGTTCATTATGCCTAACCATTCTGACCCTATAGATAAGGAAAATGAATTTGATACTTATATTGATTATCTCAGTGAGGAGGACGAGTTAGTGAGCTCAGAGTGTCACCTTGAGGAGTGGCTCGATGAATGTTTTGAGGAGAGTAATTCTTTACCTCTTCCTCTTGTTTACCCTTCTTTAATTCATATCACCTCTAACTAGTTTCTTTTGGGGGAATGGTGGGACGAGGTTGATGTAGACCCCTTGATGAGTATGTAGTGGATTGAGTTAGATATATCCACTGAATAGTCCGATGCACCAAATTATGACACTGACATTGATACCATCGTCTTGTCTGATGATTCATCTCATTTGGATGATGATGATATGCCCCCCTTAGAAGATATTCCTGACTTGGGTAGTAGGATAGAGGAGAGTACTGACATTGATTCTGATTATGGTGAGCTACCCCCATAAGATTTTCCTCTATCTAAGGAGGCTATCGATTCCATTAATACTGTCTACGCTTCACTTGCTGCCGACAAAAGGTATTTTTTTTCCTCTATCGGTTGTCCTTTTCTGGTAATTTTTTTTTATTTCCTTTCGTTTAATTAACATCATTCATCATTTGCACATTAAGTTGGGGAGGGTAATGTTTATGTTAGGGATTATATTGTATATTGGCAATACCATGATCAAACAAAGAGTTCAGTAGTGACTAGACTTAGTGTAGGCTAAGACACTATAGTCTTGATCGAGTAGAAGTGTAAAGGCCTTAAGAAAAGTTATCCAAATACTCTTAGAAGTATGAAACAAGTTGAACAGAGCCAAACGTGCATTAACGCAGGAAGACCGCACCTAGTCGCGGGATAAAGCCGAGATCCACATCTGT
>QLOD02124955.1:0-21896 GCA_003260245.2 Sideroxylon spinosum | reverse complement strand
TTCCACATCTTTCTATTCTATTTTATTGATTGATTGATTGATTGATTGGGATATCTAGCACAATATAGAATTTCATACATAAAGTGTGGAATAAGAAAATCAACATAATATTGCTGAGCATAAGATAAATAACAGAATGAAAAGAATTAAAACAGCAAAAAGAAATTAAAGAGAAAAGACAAGCACAACGGGTTAAGCATAGTCACAACCCAATGTAAAGGAACAAATTAAAAATACGATAGAATTACATAGTTTTATGGATACAAAATAGAGCACTAAATCTAAACCGTAAACTCATAAAAACTACAAACACCCCCTCAAAAAAAAAAACAACGAAATAAAAGAAATAAAACAAGTAATCATTGTGGTGGTGGATGCGAAAAGTCCCGAAGGTGATCTAGAATGCTCTGCAAGAAATGATTCTAAGTCTATTATGACCTCTGAATCTATAGTAAAAGTTGGTGGTCAATCTCTTGGTTTTGATTCAAGTGACTCATTCTGCCTACCAATGCACCTATATGAGAAGCCAACTCAGCATTTGACACTTCGTGTTCCACTTCCTCGTTAGTTTAAGCATATGGCCTACTCCCATCCTAATCCATCTTCATTCTTATCTTCTTAATTCTAGCTATGTTACATTGTGATTTAGAATCGAAAATGATATTAAAAAGATTTAATCCTAGGGTCAAAGGCATATCATCCATAATCTGCGTGCCTTTTCTCTTAAAAATTTATATAAGGGCACCTCCAAAAGGTAATGCTTTGAGTTATCCACGGTGTCTAGATGTGTATACAACATGATGCTAGAAATAGAAGGGTAAGTCAATCATCATTCCCGTTCTAATGGCATATATCAGTCGGGGCCCGAAGTAAGGTACAGTCAATATGCCTATTCTGGGGTAAGAGATTAGTGCAATAGAACATGTGCAAGGCCCAATATTTGTCATTCAACACAGAAACTGGTTTCCAACATTCCGTAGTCTCCTTTTGACCCTCTAACAAGATCTCCCAAGCAATAATAGACAGTGGTGAAGCACCCTCAACTGGATAGGAGAGTTCTGGGTTTGAAATACGAAGAAGTTGGAAAACTTACGAAATATCTTTAGGTGTGAAGACAATTTCAACTCTCTGAACCCAACTGATTATTCTTTTACGGTCTTTCCTTCTAATTATAAAATTTCTTTAATATTTGTGAAAAATTACCTAATAGTGTCCACCACGCAACTAGAACGAAATCTTGCTAAACCCAACCACTCTCTGCCCTCAAAATTCTATTGTAACATGAAATCCTCCCCTCTAAATTGATCAATTTACCAAAACCTTTCAATTACTACTGGCTTGTAAGCCTAAATATCATCATATTGAGTTTCTATTTGTTTTCTCCAAAAACGATTTTAATCAAATGAGGTGGAATCAATTTTCCTATGAGCAGCTTGCTTAACTCGCAGGGGCATCTTTGCTACATCTAAAATGGACAATATTGGTAGATAGTTAACAATAATCAAGTCCTATGTCCACACAAATTTAGAGGCCCGCTAGGAGTAAAATAAAACTATAAAGTATGAATAAAAAGTTATCATTGAAAGAATTTTTACTAAATAGGCTTGAAGTAACCACAAAATCGGGTCCAATCTTAGAAAAGTAGGAAATTTTGATAACCCAATAAACTACACAATCAAGTTGAAAGAATTCGCATGCAATTGAGCAAAGTAGGCCACCCATTCAAGTTTACAAGCTACATACCTTTATTGAGAAGGGGAGACCTAAATCATAACCTCAAGCCACGGGTAAATCCTCCTTAATAACCTAAACAACTTCTATGAAAAAAATTAGAACAAGCAAAAAGATTGAAAGATGTTTAGGAGGCTTAATCAAATAAGGATTTGAATTAAACTTAAAGGATAAAGATTTAAGTGTAGGATTACTATAGTTAGGGCTTAAGAAAGAATGTGAAAGGAACTTAACAATTTTTTAAGATGGGAGAAAATATGGAGCAAGCCATGAGTGATTTGAAGTGACCCAAGTGTCGTGGATAGTGGGGGAAACAATTTAAAAGAGGTTTAGAGGGATGAAGCCATGGAGAGGAAGGCTTTAAAGAGGAAGTCTTGGCCGAACAAAAGGATTTGGATTTTATAAAAGAAATTCCAGGGTCCCGACCACTTGGATAGTAGTCTAGACCAGCCGAGCACCTCCACAAAGTCCACCCTACTGTGGTTCGGACCAGGACGGATGGCTAGTCTAGACCGGCCAGCTTTTTTTTTTTTTTTCTAAGGATAAACAAATAAAAATTATGCTATTCTAGCTCTAAAACTATTCTAAACTAACTAACTAATATACATCTAATATATACTCTAATTGGAGACTACTCATTTGGCGAGGGATCCAAAAGGTCCAACAACTCAACTAGGCCCATAAAATTTTCTAAATACGGGTTAAGCCGATGCTCTTTACCTTAAAGCATTTTTATTCCTTGACTTTTCTATTTCAATAATACCGTATTTAGAAACACTATTTACTATGAACGGATCCGTCCATTTAGATTACAATTTTCCAGGAAAAAGATGAAGCCCTGAAATGAACGATAAGCTATATGCTGGTCATGGAGGTTCTTCATCATTTCTTTCAAGATTTGAGCATTTTCATAGCCATCATTTCACAATTCTTCCATCTCTACAATCTAAAGTTTATGATGTAACCCAGCCTTATCAATATTAATGTTGAATGTTTTGATAGCCCAATAAGCTTTATGTTTTGGTTTAATAGGCAGGTGGCACGGCTTTCCGTAAACCAAGCGATATGGTGACATCCCTAGAGTTGTTTTATAAGCTGTGTAATACGCCCATATGGAGTCAATCAGTCTTAATGACCAATCCTTACGATTTGGAATGAATATTTTTTTTAAGGATTTGCTTGATTTCTCTATTTCCAAGCTTTACTTGGCCACTTGTCTGTAGATGATATGATATACCAATCTTGTGAACTACATTGTATTTACGTAATAGCGTACCCACTGAGCTGATTGCAGAAGTGTTTTCCTTCATCACTTATAATTGCTCATGACATTCTGCAGCGTGAAAATATATTCTCTTGGAGAAATTTGAGCACGACTTTATGATCATTTGTTCTTGTGGCAATTTCTTTAACCCATTTAAAAACATAATCTATCCCTACTAAAATATATTCAAACCCAAAAGACATTAGAAAGAGGCCCATGAAATATATTCCTTAACAGTCAAATACTTCCAAAACTAGAAAAGGGAAAAGAGGTATGATGTTTCTACAGGCTAGGCTCCCTAAATGTTGACATCCGTCACACATGGTATAGAGGTGATGAACATATTTAAATAAAGTGGGCCCACAAGCTTGGTACTTTTCATTCGAGAACACAACATCGACTTACTTGGTCTGGGTAATATTTAAATAAATAAAGATCATCCTAAAAGAAAACTTGGACATTTCTCATAAATTTCTTTCTATCCTTAAGATTCCATTCATCTAAAATTTTTCTAGTCACCAAATAATTTGCAATGTCAGCATATCACGGAGGTGTGGATGCTGTCATTGCAGCTACATTGAATAGTTGTTCATCCAGGAAGCTATCATTTATTTGAATTTCATCCATTGAGTAAGCTTCTATCGGTAAACGTGCCAAATGATTGGCTACCACATTATTAACACCCTCTTATCTTTAATTATAAGGTCAGACTCTTGTAATAATATAATTCAATATATTAAACTTGGTTTTGCTTCTTGTTTGGTCAACAAATATTTTAACGCAGAATGATCAATATACACTATAAATATTGAACAAATGAGATAAGAGCGAAATTTCTCAAGGGCAAAGACAACGACTAACATCTTTTTTTCAATTGTCGTGTAATTTCACTAAGCATCATTCAGGGTTTTACTTACATAGAAAAGAACATGTGCTTTCTTTTCATTTATTTGCCCTCACACAACACCAATAGCATAGTCACTTACATCACTCGTGATTTCGAAAGGAAATGACTAGTCAAGAGATTGAAGGATAGATGTTGTAGTTAAACAAGTCTTGAGTTTTCAAATGCCTCTTGGCATTGTGGGGTCCATTCAAATGATGTCTCTTGTTTTAACAAATGACACAATAGTTTTGAAATTTCATAATATGATTGAATGAAACGCCGATAAGATCCAGCATAGCCCAAGAATGAGTGAATATCCTTAACAGACTGTGAAGTGGGAAGTTTCTGAATTAATTCTACCTTAGCTTGATCAACTTGGAGGCCTTCTCTGGAAACAATGTGACTAAAACTATGCCTTAAGTTACCCTAAAATAGTATTTTTCCCAATTAAGCACCAGATTTTTCTCCTCACACTGAGTCAACACTAGATCAAGATTATTTAAGCACTGCTCAAAGGAATCATCGTGAGTAGATAAATTATCTATAAAAACCTCCATGATTTCTTCTCTCATTTCACTAAAAATGCTGATCATGCAGTACTGAAAGGTAGCAGGAGCGCTACAAAGACCAAAGGGCATTATTTTATAAGCAAATGTGACGAAAGGACAAGTAAAAGTAGTTTTAGCTTGATCCTCTAAAGTAACATCTATTTGATTATAGCCTTAATAACCGTTTAAGAAATAGTAATATGCACTCCTAGCTACTTTTTCCAAAACTTGATTCAGGAATGGAAGAGGGAGGTGATCTTTTTGGGTCATTGCATTAAGCTTTCTATAACCAATGCATATTTTTCCACCAGTCTGAATTCGAGTTGGAACCAACTCATTATCCTCATTTTGAACTACAGTAACTCCTGATTTCTTAGGAACCACCAATGTAGGGCTTACCCACTTAAAGTTAGAAATTGGGTATATAATTCTTACATTAAGTAATTATAACACTTCAGCTCTTACTACTTCTTTTATGTTTAGATTGAGCCTTCTTTACATTAGTCAAATTGGTTTGGCATCCTTTTCTAAATAAATTCGATGTGTGCAGAAAAGTGGACTAATACCAGTTAAGTCTACTACTGACCAACCTAAAGCTTTCTTATGACTTTTCAAAAGATTAAATAACTGGTATTCTTGTTTAGTAGTTAATTCAGATGAAATAACTATTGTGTATGCTTCTACTTCTCCAAGGAATGTGTATTTTAAATTGCTAGGAAGGGGTTTGCTATTAGGATTAGGAGCTTTTAATTTTAAGATTCTACTTTATACAACATTAGTCCTAGTGGTTCAAAGGTTGGTACCCATTTTCCCACAGACCTAATTGGGCACACCTTTAACCAATCATATATTGCTTTTACTTCGACCATTTGAGTTGAAAAAGTCAGATTTTCCTCATTAAAATAAATAGCCCTTTCTAATGGATCCTCTATGAATTCACGAAATATAATCCTACACTATGGTTTCTACCATACAAGAACATTCATTGAATTAAAATTAAAATAAAATACCATACTTCGAAGAAAAACGAAAAGCAATCAACATAGATAATGTGCCAATGAAAATTCTAAAAATCCGTAAAAACATTCTTCAAAACATTCAAAAGAACACTCAAGAAAACCCTAGAAAAACTCTGTATTAGGGCTAAATATCCCCTTCTATATCCCACTTGATGGCTCTACAAGAATTCTATTTATAAAGCAACCAAAAATCCTTAAAATTAACACAAAACGGCGCTGGAAACCCGCAGAGGTTCGGACCATCCAGACCACGGTGTGCTTGTATCTCTTGAAAACTTTGTAGTGCTCCAGACTATTTTGGGGGACGGTTTGGACCACAGTATCCTATCTTGACTTCCTTCTTTATTTTTCCATCCAAGTTCTTGCCCTAGTCCAGGTCAAAACTCTGTGTGTGGATACCAAAGGCTCATTTGCATCGTTTTCCTTATCTTCATCGCTACTAATCACAATTATTTCCTCCTCTTTTGTGATTAAAGAAAATAAACCAAAAAAGTGATAAAAATTAACAAAACTCAAAAATTTATTAAATAATGCAAGCTTTTCTTGTCCTCCCGAATCACCATATATGGTGTCAAAACTTTCATCTGAACCAATTTCTAGATCATCAAGGTCAGCTTGTGTTCCAAAGATAGACTTTCCTTTTTCCTTACTCAACTCAAGGAGCATTTCTTCTAGTTCTAACTGCTTCTCGTCTGCCTTTGCTTGCAACTCTTGTTTTCGCTTAATAGCCTACAGGTCTTCTACATTTTTCCTTCTATTGGATTCTTGCCCAAGAATTCATATGACCAATGTACTCCCTTTTTACTTTGAGGGTGTCATCTTATCTACTGCACGAAGAGATGGTAGGGGTGTCGTATTTCCCCCCGAAATCATCATTGACAGTGTTTTTATAGGATGACGAATTTTTCAAGTGAAAAAAGTATTAAGAACAAAGTAAAATGTCCAGCGATGGGTGTCAAATGTTTGGCAATAAAAAGTAATACTGCGGATGCTCGCTATGTCCACAAGAAAAGAGTAATTCAAGCCTAAAAAAGGAAAAGACGTCATAAGAAAGGGCGAATGAGGTTTCTCGACCATAATTCATTCAATGATAAAGTCAGCAAAGGCTTAAGTGAATGAGAAAGTAAATTGGTAGTACTTTGTGGACAATAGAGAGCGTACCTGAATTTTGATACTAAGTGTTCTATTTATAGTCTAAAAATATAAATAAATTAATGTCAAATAATTTGAAATCTCATAATTGATTTTCCAATAGGGAAATCCCTCTTTTCTGTGAAGGTGTGCTCTATCCATCACATAACATTAAATATGTATCACTTAATATTAAATGCGCATGACTTAAACCGGGTATCTGGGCATGATTTGACCTTTAGAGAATATCAAAACGTGTCATCTGTCTGCCACTTGCATGATTTGGGGTTAACTAAATAAATAAATTGAATTTATTATTTCTTAGCATTTACAGTTAGCATCAGGTGAATGATCTCGTGAGCCCCACTTAAGGTAATCCCTGGATCAAAAGAATTGCCTCTAAACACACTCTCTTCAAAGAGATGCACTTGGAAAAACTACCATGTGTCCCAAATACTTTTTGTACCAACATGAATCATTTTAACTTCATAGTCCAAATTTTGAATATTTTAAAATCAATCCAAAAATATATATATCACAGACGTGTAAACACAATAAAAGTGTAGGAATAGTTTCAAAATTAAGCAAATATAAAGCAGCCAATCATGAAATAAGACAGAACGAATTGTAATCAAAAGCAACGGAGGCTCTGAAAACACTATTGAGAATTTAAGATTAGAAATGAAATAAAATTAAAAGTTTTAGGAGTAACTCCCATCCAAAATCACGTTGTTTTGATTATAAATCCAGTTATAGAAGTATTTGCGAAACCTTACCTAGATCAATACCCGAAACCTTTTTTCTTTGATTTAGTGAACCATGCAAGTTGTCACAAACTATGAGCTATTCACACGTCTAAACTCTAATGGTGATCCCCACGAACCCTTAGGCAAGAAATCTCCACACAGAATTACCCTTTTGTTTTTCAATAAGACATCGGCTAGAGAGAAAAAGAGAAGAGAGTGAAACGAGATGCACGTAGAGAAAGAGAGTGTGTGTGTGTGTGTGTGTGAGTGCTAGCTCTTCAATCTTTGTCTCTTTGAATTTCCATCTCTCTTTAGATCAATAAGTAGCTGAAAAACTTCTACATTTTCTATCCATAACACATTTATATCCTGAGGGTTAGCTACATGTAAGGGTTTGTTTGGATCCTAATTCAATTAGAATTTCCACAGTCAAAATAAACCTTTTTATTCGCTTTAATTTTGACCAATCTAATTAGTTAAAATTGGATCAAGTAGATTTTTCTAATTATAGCCCAATATATGCCCAATCCAATTAGGGATTGGGACTTTAATTAATTGCTCAAACCAAATTCAACTGGACGCATGTTACGATTTTCTCACACAAAGAATCTATATGTGTAACCCATTAGATTCACAATATGTTGACGATAGGTTGGAATTACAATTCTAATTAAATTAGGATAAATTGAACTCCTTCTATTAATCATCAATTTTAATTCAAATCTGTAAACCAAGATTGGCATATAGCAATGCATCATAATTACCAAATGTTATGAACGGTTAAATAGTTTGATACAACCTTTATGTGGTAAGATTTTTTTACATAATTTGTTCGGCAATAAAAAATGCTGTTGAGCGTGCTCACCACGTCCACGGAAGAGCAGTCATTCAAGCCTAAAAAGGAAAAGAAAATCAAAAGGAAAAGTCGAGGAGGGTCCCGGACCATAGTCCCTCCGATGATGAAGTCAAAAAAGCTTTACAAATGAGAGAGTAAATTGATAGCACTTTGTGGACAAATAGCGAACGTTTCTTGAATTTGGAGTTTTGTTTCCTATTTATAGTCTGAAGATAGCAATATATTAATTACAAATAATAGGAAGTCTCATGATTGCTTTTCTATTTAGGGAAATCTGCTTCTTATGAAGGTGTGCCCGACATTGAATGCCCATCACTCTGCATTAAATAGATGTCATTTGGTATTGAATGCGTATGAGAGCAAACGGAAAAATTGTGTGCGATGTGGCCTTTAAGAACTGTACAAATGTCCCATCTGTCGACTAATTGTCAGATTGGGATGTCATGAAACGTAACTAAATAGTAACAAACGAATCAGCATGACTTAAACATAAGTATTTAAATAGTGGGCCCCTCTTTTGCGTTCACCCTATTCGGCGATATGTCCCTCGAGCACTATAGCGTCAGGAGATCGTGCTCGGGGATTGATGCCACGTGTCGAATATATATTTTTTGTACCAATATTATGCCCCCATTCTGGTCGAAAAACCTTTTCCCCGAGCAGAGTAGAAGGAATCTAGCTTACCATCAGATGCATTTACCACCAATCCTTTCGTATCCTCTTTAGACGCGTCGTTCATTATTTCAAGTTAGACACGTCGTTTCGTGACTAGTTGCTCTCGCCACATGTGAAACGCATGGATATTATGATAGATTCTAAGTGAGTGCAACGAGGAATTTTGTGTCTTGAAACCCAAACGTCAGCCTATCCCTGCTCGATTTATGCTATTTTGAGCGGCCACATTTAATTCTCCTTTCCCGCTCGATTTGATTTTGACTTTTCACCTATACATTCGAAACGACCCCACCTATTCCGCCATTAACGCTTTGTTTTCTTTCTTTTCTCATCTGCGACCTCGTGCTTTCGTGTTCTACTTCTCTATTGTTCATCCACCCTCTGTATTTTCGTTTGGTGAGTGACTAATTTTCGTTCTTCTGTTTTTTATTCCACTTCGTTAGGTCAAAAATGGGCGGATTGTCAGACGAGATTAAGGCTGAGGGGGCTTTTAGGAGGTTCAAGGAAAGTACAATATACCTGATAGTGTCAATATCAGGTTTGAGGAAGAGGGTGAGCATGAAGTTGGTCTCTTCCCCATCGTAGGGTGAGCATGAAGTTGGTCTCTTCCCCATCGTAGCTATCACCGAGAGAGGGCTTAGATTCCCAATCTCTAGTTTCTTGCGTTTGATTTTCCATACGATCAATCTTTCACCTAGGTTCGTCACACATAACTTTTATAGGATAGTAAACGGTGTAGAAGAAATGAACCGTAGATACCGATTTCATCTATCCATTTACGATTTGCTTTATTGTTATAACCTCCAAAAGGTTAGGAAATGAGAGAATAGGTGGTGCCCAAAGTCCCAACCAGAACAATCCCTCGTGCACATGTTACCGGATAACAGCAAGGGTTTCGAGGATGATTGGTGTGCAATGTCTGGGGAATCGACACCCTGCTGAAGTCAGCCGCGTCGGGGCCAGGTCGGGTGATAGTTGTATTTTATGCATATATATTGTTTTCAGGGTTATAGGGCAATTTGAAATAACTATTATTTGTTCTTGAATACAGACAAGTGAGAAAGGAAATCGTGGGCTAGAGCGGCAATGATAGATACAACCCATATCGAGGAAGTTCTCAAATTCCTCGACGAGCCAGATACTTATCCTTTTACGAGATCAGCACCACTCCTCTTCAATTTCTAGCCAGTGTATTGTTCGTTTGTCTACCCTCCAAAAGGCTTCAACATCGGAAGAGCTGTAGACTTACTACACCAGTGGTTCAACTGGTCAGACGAACAGAAGATAGAGTTTTACTACAACCAGCATCCATATTTTCTATTTGCTACATCTGTCCCTGAGGGGGAAGAGGATTCCACTGCCTTGGAAGCCCTACCCATTGAAGCGGTAGCACCTAGAATGGCTCCAAAACGTGACATCAAAAAGGCTACCAAGGAAAGAGCTAGACAGAAGAGGTCCGAGGCTGCAAGGAAGAGGGAAGAAGAAATACAAAAGAAGAAAATCAAAGAAAGGAAGAGGGCCGAGAACGGGAGACAGATCAAGGAAGAGAATATTGAGAAGAATAAAAAAGAGAAGGGGGTTTCCATTAGAGAACCCAGCGCAGCACCAAAAAGAGGGCATCAAAGCTGAGGTGGGGGATCACCACGGTAAAAAGAAACAAAAAGTTGGGGAATCCCTTGACTTAGTGGTTCTCGATCCCCCAGCTCCATCTGTACAAGCACTGAGCTCAAGAGACAAAGCCCTTGCTCTAACTCGCCCAACTTCGTCGAAAGACAAACCAACCAATGGTAAGGGCAGCTCGAGTCAGATCCCGTCTCAAGCATTGTCCCCAAAGACCCAACCTAGGGATTCTTTCCCTTGGAACCCATAAATTTCAATCCTAACCTTGGAATCTCCGAAAGGCAGACCGTTCTCCATTCGAGACTCAGCAATGAACTTCCCTGAGCTCTTCCTCAAGGCCATCATTCCTCCTCGTGATGTTCATAACACAAGGAATAACAAGATGAAGGATCTGCAAAACACGCTTATGAAGTCCTTACTTACAGTAAGTTATCTCTTATAAGTCTTTAAGGGAACATAGCTTTACTTATATTATACTCTGTTTCTTTCTGACTTGGTCTTCTTTCTCTCTTTCTCAGATAACTTTTTACTCCATGGAGCTGATAGCTCGAAGTCACGATCCTCATGAGAAGGTTGATAGAGATGATTCCTCTCTCGGAGCATTAAAAGCAAAGGTTAATGACATGGAGAAGGAGAAGGAGAAGGCTGAGCTAGAGAAGAAGTTGGTTTCAGCCCAACAAGACATTGCAGCTGCTGCAGAAAAAGCTGAAGCCAGTGAGAAGAAAATGGATGCCACTCTGGCTCGCCTTGCTTTGAAAGACGAGGAAGTCTTAGAAAAGATAAGGGTGTTCAGCGAGGCAAACGTTGAGACTTCCAAAATCAAGACCGAGAAGGAGTCATTGATGAAGAGCTTACATGAGTCC
Source organism: Sideroxylon spinosum (assembly GCA_003260245.2). Classification (NCBI taxonomy): domain Eukaryota; kingdom Viridiplantae; phylum Streptophyta; class Magnoliopsida; order Ericales; family Sapotaceae; genus Sideroxylon; species Sideroxylon spinosum. The sequence continues at coordinate 10,557 of QLOD02124955.1, read as the reverse complement.
CAGCAAAGATATGATAAAATGGTCGAAGACAACATAAAGTTAAAGGATGAACTTAGAGATGAGACTCGTTTCAAGGTGGAGTTTAAGAAGGCTTTAGAAGAAGCTGAAACGAAGGTGACCTTGGATTCGGAGACTCAATTCAATGACTTTGTAGGTTAGATGGAAAAGGCGAGGAATGAGTATTTCCTGGACGGTTGGGAGGCTGTAATGCACAAGTTGAATGTTGACCCTGCCTCCAAAACATATAGGAATGTCCCATTTCCAAACCCAAAATCTCAAATTCCAAAATTTAGCTTCGATCGAGACCCTCAAACCCTAGCCATTGAAGAGTCCACTAAGCATATCTCTGAAGTGGAAGTTGATGTTCCCGAGCCTCCAAAGGATGAGCCTAAAAAGGACGAGCCTCCAAAAGATTAAGCTTTAGACTTATTTTATTTTATAAAAGACATCCTTTGTAATTTTTTATGGACGCTTTCCTTGTAATGATTTCTCGATGAAATGATTTTTTCTTATTTTAATAGAGTAGCTTGTGCTTAATTTTTGCTACTGATACTCTAATTCGATTATACCTATCCGATTTCTTTCATGTTGATGTAAAACGTTTTGCATGATTTACGAACTGTAGTTTAGAGCACTGATGTAAAGATTACAAATGCAAAGTGTATAAAACCAAATGAGCAAAAACGAGTTGTACATTTCCTTAACCTTTTGATGTTGGCTTGATTATTGATTTTATAGTGTCATCTTTTGCAGAAAAGCTTATGTACTGAGTTATCCTTTAAATCCTTTTATAGTTTGAAAACTAAGCTATATGAAATGTGGTTAGGAACATAACAAACTACTTAAGTGGTTAAAACTTCGTAAAGTTAACAACCAAACTTTGTTTTCCTTATTTCTTACATCTCCTCGACCACAAGAGCTTTGTAAACAATGCATGGATCAGTTGATTGCTTAATGAATTATTTACTTCTTCATGAGATGGGTCAAAAAATCGAATTGCCCAAGAAAAGTTAAAACTTCTTATCCAAAATGATGGTGAAAAATCCCGTGTAGATTTTCAGGGCAGAATGAAATACTTAGATAAATTAAACTTCTTAAATGTCAAATATTGCTTTCATGACTTATCAGTAAGACCTCAACTGGTTCATCTTTGAAGACTTATCAAATGAAATTCTTTATGTTCACAACCTTTTTCTTGAGAATTTACCTCTGAGACTAATTCTTCAAGGCAAAGTTAATGAAACACGTACCCTTATAAATGTTCTTCACTTGTATCTACAAGTCTTTAGAAGATGCCGAGCAAGCCCTCAGAAGGCACCATGGCCTACCCCATCTTTTGACAGCCAATTGAGCAGCTCTTGAATAAACCTCCATTGGATGAGTCCAATGGGGTGAGCCAGCACTGGAAACCAGTGAGGCAATCCTTTTAAGTGCCACTATTAGAGAAATCCAATGGGGCGAGCCAACACTGAGAAACCAGTGAGGCAATCCTTTTAAGTACCACTATTGGAGAAATCTAATGGGGCGAGCCAAAACTGAGAAACCAATGAGATAATCCTTTTAAGTACCATCATTGGAGAAATCCAATGGGGTGAGCCAACACTGGGAAACTAGTGAGGCAATCCAATTAAGTACCGCCATTGGAGAAATCCAAGGAGCGAGCCGACACTGGGAAACCAGTGAGACAATTCTTTTAATATATTAGTGCTCCCATTGTCGCTTTGTTTAAAGTAAGCTTGTAATATTCAATGTGAGAACAAATGAATACTTATAAAAACAAAATTTTTTACAAGTAAAATAGCTTCAAATGGGCCACGTTCCACGGCCTTTTGACACGTCTTCCTTCAAAATCTAATAGCCGGTATGCACCATTTCTTAGCACTTCCTCAACACGAAATGGTCCCTCCCAGTTCACTCTGAGCTTTCCTTCGTTGGGAATCTTCCTGGTTCCTATCAGCTTCCTCAACACGAAATCCCCGAACTTGAATTCTCGAGGTTTGACACCTTTATTGAACTGATTCTTCGTACTTTGTTGATAGTTTGCCAGTCTTAGGGCTGCTAACTCGCTCTTTTCATCAATCAGGTCCAAGCAAGTACCCAGAGCCAAGTCATTTTTCCCTCTATCAAAAGCTTGTGAGCGTATGGTTGGTAGGCCGACCTCAATGGGGATTACAGCCTCCGTCCCATAGGCAAGAGAGAAAGGGGATTCACCAGTCGATCTCCTTAGCGTGGTCCTGTATGTCTTAAGCATCGTTAGGAGTTCTTCCACCTACCTTCCTTTGGCTGAATCCAATCTCTTCTTGACGTCATTCAAGATAACCTTATTTGTTGCCTCAGATTCAAGATAACCTTGTTCGTTGCCTCGGCTTGTCCATTGCTCTGAGGGTATGCTGGTGTAGAATAGATGTTTTTGAGTCCATATCTAGAACAGTAATCCCTAAATGGAAACCTATCAAACTGTGTGCCATTATCAAATTGATTGTCCAGGGGATACCATATCTTGTAATGATGTTCTTCTATAAACAACGCATTGTATCCACGTCTTTGATATGAGCTAAGGGCTCTGCCTCCACCCATTTTGTAAAATAATCTATCCCGACCAGCAACCACTTCCTGTTTCCAATTACAAAAGGCAGAGGCCCTACTATATCCAGGCCCCATTGAGCAAATGGCCAAGGACTAGTGAGGGGACTAAGCTCCCGAGCAGGTTGATGCGGGATTGGGGTAAATTTCTGGCATTTCTTACACTTCGAACATAAGCCTAGGCATCCTTTTCCATCTTTGGCCACCAATAACCTTGTGAGACTATTCGGTGGGCCAATGATCTGCCCCCAATTTGTGCCCTACAAACCCCTTCATGAATTTCATAGAGGAAATCCAATACCTTTTCAGGATGAACAAAATACAGATATGGCCAGTAAAAGATCTCTTATAGAGGTTATGATCGGGAGACAGCCAGAACCTCGTACTTTTACTCTGAGCTTCTTTGCTGCCACATTATCCTCGGGAAGGATGCCATCTTTTAAATAGAAGATAATTGGGTCCATCCAAGATGGGCTTGGCTGAAGACAAGCCACCTCTCTCGATGTTGAGACTTTCATTATTATTCGCCTGGAATTTCAGCTTGATTGCATACTTGGTCGTTACTCCTTCTGGGGTTGTCAGGACTACACCAACTTCTGCCCCCGTTTTGGATGCTAATCTATCCACCTCGACCTACCAAAAAGACAGAGTCATTTCTGAAACTACTTCAGCCTCCGGGTTGATTGTGAGATGCCAAACCTCTTTCACTTGCTCGGGAGGGGGATTGTTGAATTCTGCTACGAAATCTGCCAACACTTGAGCCTTAATGGCAGTTCTAGGATTGAATTTCAAATCGAAGACCGCAAGAGAGACCGCCCATTTGGCCATTCACTAGTGATGTTAGCCTTTCTCAGGAGTTGGCTAAGCGGCTGATCAGTATTCACTTGGACTGTGTGGGCATGAAAGTAATATGCTAACTTCTTGGATGCCATTACCAAAGCCAAGGTTAGCTTTTCCAAAGGTAAATATCTGTATTCTACCCCATGAAGAGTTTTGCTCACATAATAAACAGGGCTCTGCTTTCCCTTTCTTTCCTTTAACAACACTGCACTGACCGCCAAGTCGGACACTACTAGATAAAGTTGCAGAACATCTCCTGGTTCTGGAGTTGACAAAATCAGGGCTGTCACCAAATATTCCTTTAACTTCTCCAATGAAAGACTGGCTTCTTCATCCCAAGTTATTCTATTGGCCCCCTCAATAGTTTAAAGAATGGCCAGCACTTATCCGATGCTCCGCTTATAAATCTGTTGAGGGCCAACACCATTTCAGTTAACTTTTGGACTTCTTTCTTAGTGCGAGGTGGGGAGACAGATAGGATTGCTTGAATTTGCTCGGGGTTAACCTCAATATCTCTTCTTGTGACCAAATGTCCTAAGAACTTCTCCAAGCTTACCCCAGAGACACATTTGGCAGCATTAAGCTTCAACCCGAATCTATTCAAAGTCGAAAAAACATGTTGCAAATGTTGTCTGTGGGTGTCTGACTTTTTGCTTTTGATCACTATATCATCAATATAGACCTCCATGATCTGACCAAGGTCATCTTTGAACATCTTGGTGATCATTCGCCGGTAGGTGGCCCTGGCGTTCTTCAACCCAAAAGGCATAACCTTATAGCAGTAAACCCACCTCGGGGTAATGAACGAGGTCTTCTCCTCATCTGGACCGTACATGGGGATCTGATAGTAACCCCGGTATGCATCCAAAAAGGACATGCATGAACTCCCAGCCGTCAAATCGACTAATTTATCAATCTTCAACAGTAGAAACGATCTTTTGGACATGCTTTGTTTAGGTCAGTGTAATCTACACAAACCCTCCATTTATCGCTCTTCTTCTTCGCCACAACTATGTTGGTGAGCCATTTTGTGTATGAGACCTCCCTAATGGCTCCAGCCTCAATTAGTTTCTCAACTTCCTCCAAGACAACCTCAGCATGTTGCAGAGCTGACGTCTTTGCCTTTTGTATGACAGGTTTTGCCCAGACTCGACATTAAGCTTATGACTTATGAATTCTAGAGAAATACTTGGTATTTCTTCTGGCGTGCAGGCGAAGGTCCCAATGTTCTTCAACGACATTTCAGCCAGCTCCTGCTTCTTCTCTGGTCCCAAGTTCGACCCGATCAAGAGAAACTTGTCCTGATCGGCCAGATCGACATGAAACTTCTCCAACTTTTCGATTGCTTTCTTCTCCGGGTCTCCGCCGACGTCATCAATATTTGGGGAATTTTTAGGCAATTCAGTGAGTTGGATGTCCTCAGGAAGAATTTTAGACTTCAGAGCTATAGTGGAACACCTTCTTGAAGTATCCTGATCTCCGTTGATCTCGATCACCTCCCTGTCATAGGGGAACTTCAGAACTTGACGGTAGGTTGATGGAACAGCTTTGAGGGCGTGTATCCATGACCTTCGAACAATAGCGTTATAAAATGACGGTGTGTCGACCACCGTGAATTCCATGTCATGTTGGACTGGGCTAGTTCTGACAGGAATAATGACTCTTCCCAGGGGCCAAACTGATGCCGAGTTGAATCCAATCAAAGGGCAGGTGGTCAATCGAAGATCTTCCTCCGTCAGACCAAGTTTCTTAAATAAACTAAGAAACATGACCTCCGTCGAGCTCCCGGAATCAACTAAAATTCTCTTAACTTCTGACTCGAACATGCCCAAAATAACCACCAGGGCATCATTAGGTGGTCTTTGTACTTCGGCATGCTCCTCATCGTCAAATATTATCCCCCGAGCAAGTCTCATTCGTTGACGTTTGTTCAGGGAGCCAGACACTTCAAAGATTTCCTTTATCTGACCAGTTAGACTTTCTACAGGCTGACCTTTGAACATCCCTTCCCTTTTTTTTCCTCGGTATTGGTTGGGTCTCATCTGCATATCCTCTTTTGTCATTTCTTTCTCTCCTCCTTTCCTGGTCTCCCTGTTGCGATCGGGGACGACCCTCATCATTTCCAGTGTTTGTCTCATCAATGAATTCCTTCAAATGTCCCTCTCTCACCAGATCTTCTAGATGAAATCGCAGGGAATGACATGAACCCGTGCGATGCCACTTGTCTTGATGATAGGAGCAGTAGTCCTTATGGTCTTCTTTTCCTGGAAAATCGAGTAACTTCCTCAGCTAGTGAAAATATGGCTTATCCTTTATTTGGGGGAGGATTCTAAAGATGGGCTCTTTGAATATTATGTTGATGGCTTCAAACATCAATTTTCCTTCTCCCACAAACCCTGGTCTCTTGCTTTTGTCTTTCTCTCTCTTCGAACTATGTGTTTTCGTCTACTTGTACTCGAGTGGCCTGGTCTCATCCTCCACCCTGGCATACTTCTCAATTCTACACATAAGATCAGACATCGTTGCAGTTGGTTTCTTTGTTAACGACAGCCATAACCTGTCATTCTTTTGCAGTCCCAATTTAAACGAAATCACCGCCAGTTGCTCGAAGCACCCTTCAACCTTATTATAGAGCTACATGTATCTTCGAGAGTAATCCCTTAAGCTTTCGCCGTTCTTCTTCTTTAATGTTAGAAGCACGTCAGGGGTTTTTGGCTGCTTCGCATTAGCCAAAAACCTGCTGACAAATTCTTCTGCCAATTGTCTCTAGCATCCAATACTTCTATGGGGTAATTTATGGAACCATTGAAGTGCTGCATCTCCCAGACTTGAAGGGAAAACTTTGCACATCAACTCATCGTTGGAGCTCTAAAGCGTCATTGCTTGGACGTAATGACGATAATGGGTCAATGGATCTGTTTTGTTGTTGTAAAGGGCAAAGCATGGAGCCTGAAGCTTCTTTGGTGGCTCTGCTTCACATATTTTCGCGATGAATGAGGAGGGAAAAATCCTCCCAAGTGCTTTCCTTACCATCATTTGCGTACTTTGGTCGGCAGTGTCCCACTCACCGTATTGTATCTCCGGTGTCCCCTTAGGCTTGCTAATCTTTCCTCTTTCTTCAAAAGTTGCATCATTGCTCAAAGAATCTTCACTCAATTCACGATATTTCTTTTGAAGGCGACTCCTTTTTTACCGCGCCCCATCCTTGCGGGGTAACTTAACTAGCCTATCCATTCGCGCGTCCTTGGGACCCAGATGCTGGGTTCGTAATAAGCACGTTTCTTCAGCCCCGAAAGCACCTACGGCCCTTCGTCTATTAACACTTGTGCGTTTACCCCCAGATTGTGCATTATTAGGGGTCTCTCTCTCCTTTTCACCATCTTGACCCTCCATATCACCATAGAGGATATCAAAGCTTTCATCTGAATGGGATTCCAGAATGTCAATATCCATGCAAGCGCGAGCTTCCATCTTTCTTTCCTTCTTGCTCAATTCGAGCAGGATTTCTTCCAATTCAGCTTGTTTCTCGCTTGCCTTTGCCTGTAGGTCCTTTCTCCGATTGGAAGCCTCTAGGCTTTCCCCCCTCTTTCTTTTGCCAGACTCCAGACCAGGAGTTCGTATAATTAGGGGGTTGCCCTTCTGTTTTTGGAGTGTAGAATCATCCCCCTTAGAGGCGAAGGCAGGGGTGTCGTATTGACGCCTAAAGTCATCGTTTTCCAGCTTTTTGCTAAAGAACATTGGTTTCCTCAGCCAACAAGATGTGGGGAATCGAAAAAGAAACATGCCCCACGATGGGCGCCAAATGTTTGGTAATAAAAAATGTTGCTGAGCGTGCTCACCATATCTACGGAAGAGCAGTCGTTCAAGCCTGAAAATGAAAAGAAAGTTAAAAAGAAAGGCAGATGAGGGTCCCCGACCACAGTCCTTCCGATGATAAAGTCAGAAAAGGCTTTACAAATGAGAGAGTAAATTGACAACATTTTGTGGACAAATAGCGAGCGTCCTTTGAATTTGGAGTTTTGTTTCCTAATTACAGTCTGAAGATAGCAATATATTAATTACAAATAATTAAAAGTCTCATGATTGCTTTTCTATTTGGGGGAATTTGCTTCTTATGAAGGTTTGCCCGGCATTGAATGCCCATCACTTTGTATTAAATAGATGTCATTTGGTATTAAATGCACATGGGAGCAAACAGAAAGATTGTGTACGATGTGACCTTTAAGAATTGTACAAATGTCTCATCTGTCTACCACTTGTCAGATTAGGATGTCGTGAAACGTAACTAAATAGTAACAAACAAATCAGTATGACTTAAACGTAAGTATTTAAATAGTGGGCCCCTCTTTTACGTTCACCCTGTTCGAGGATATGTCCCCGAGCACTATAACGTCAGGAGATCGTGCTCGGGGATTGAAGCCATATGTCGAATATATTTTTTGTACCAACACAATTAATCTTTTCATCTTACCATATCCCAACTGAGCAAGAATACACAAACAATATCTATTCCTTTTGTTCCATTTCATTTGTTCTTGAATTCAATTGTCATTCAACTCATGATTATGAATTATGAAATTCTTTTTAAATTAATATTTTTAAAATATTTAAGATATTCTGATCAATTTGTACATATCTTTACTAATTGCTAAGTCAAGAATTTCCTGAGTCAGTGATTTCATTGACGTTAACTTATTAAGGCGATGAATCCTTAATCACTCATCCATCTTCATGTGCTTCCTGATGTATTCAATGACCAACACTTTTGTTATCCCTAAGGGTCCGATTGGATGGTGCTAAAATTTTAGGAGAATAAGTTTTAGAGGGGGTATAAAATAAGATGGGGTATTATTTTTAGAGGGCTGGTCCACATTGATGTTATGTTTATGGAAGCAGATAACTTTTTTTACTTGGTTTGGATGTTTTATAAATAAGAATGAATGAATGATAGAAAAAGTAATCAAATGACTCTTTTGCCCTTGTGATGTCTCAAACTTTGTTACCCATTAAATTAAATATTAAATTACAAAACCAACTCTATTTAATTATTTTTAGACAATTTGAAATTGTATTATTTATTTCATTGAAAATTTAATTTTTAATAAATTTATTTAAAGAATTTTTTTTAAATATGTACTTTTGAATGGTTAACTATTATCTAAATTTTTTTAATTATATTTATTTTGAGTTGTTGGCTTATCTATTATTTTTTTACTAACATTATATTTATTTTGATCAAATTAACAATCTGTTAACGATGGTTAAAAATATCAAAAACAAGGAGTTTAAAGGGGGATAATTTTTAGCTAGCCTTAGAGGTGCCCAAAAATTATCCCCCAATAGGGGAAAGCTAAGGGGGAGGAAAACCTAAGAGAGGGAAGAATGGGACAAAATTTGTCATCCAAATAATGGCTTAAGTGTGGAAACCACACTTATAAGAGGGTAAAAGTTTTGGAGAGTGATTTTAGATCCATCCAATCGGGACATAAAGAACAATACAAAATTGGTATCAAAGTCGATCCAGCTACACCCATTATCCATTGTGTGTTAAAAATTAAAATGTGGGGGAGCATCCATTATTCTTTTTGGTATGTGTGTGTTTTTGTGTGTGTTTTTTTTTTTTTTTGGTTAACTTTGCACTTGAATTTCTTGGCTTAACTCTTCGGTTTCCGTAAGTATTCAGGAAGCGTTTGGTATGACAAAAAGTAAAATAAAATAAGATAATTTATGAAGTCGTAATTAATAAAATAAAATAAAAAATAAATTACTTTAAAAGATTTTAAAAATATTTTAATATTTTATTATTCATCAAACGATACTCGAAATCCATAAGCCTAATAGGTGAAAATTTTCTGCATATACTGGCTGTTGCAAAGAGTTAAAACGAAGACTGACTTGCAACTGGGTTTCTTCGTGGATGTATATTTACTTGCAGTGGTTATCTAGCGTACCACCGCAAGTGTTTGATCTGCGCATCTTGTCACTTTCACTGAAAGCTCCCAGCATTTAGATTCCCTCGTGCAGAGTTTCGATTTGACTAATGACTTCAAAACTGTATATTTTAATAACTATTTACACAGTGATTTGATGACCATATTTATGAGACAATTAATTAACACCCACAGAGATGTGATATATATACGTATAATGATTTATAAATTTGTTCTGGAGGTGAAGAAATTTTTTGGTTGTTTAGTTAAAAAAAAAAAATTAATAAAAAAATATAATAAAAATATAAAAATTTGACGTAAAGGTGATAGATGATAAAATTTAATAAAAAAATATAAATTTTTATAATTTTTGATAAATTTTGATATTTATTTATTATCCAAACAGTGCCTTTATAGTTTATTTTTGTATGGTCAAATCTCTGTATTCTTTGATTGTAACTTATATTTATTAGTGTGGTTGAAGTGATAAAAAGGGAAATTAAATTAGATAAATGTGAGTTCGTAATATATACAATAATATAAAAAATAGATAAGTTTTAGAGATTTTTGAAGGTTGTTGGAATTTATTCGTTTGGCGCCATATTCATTCTAACTTTATTTTAATTAACGTCTATGGTAACAATTATTTGTCGTTTTACAAGTAAAATCTTTTATCTTGTTAATTTGAGTTTTTTTTTTTTTTTGCCCTTTTGAGAACTGTTATACATGTCTGCCATTGATTAAATAAATAAATAAATAATTGTAACTTCTATGATAGTGATATTATTTGGAGCTATAAAAAAAATATAAAATTTTATAAATCTTTATAAATACGAATTACGAAACTATACAATTTAAATTTTGTACTCACTGCACAAAATACAGGACATTAACTTTTATAAAATCTATACAATTTTATACAACTCCAAATACATCCAATTTTTAGAGTTTTAAAAAAATTTCAAAAATTAATGTTGAAATAATGTAAAAATGACGTCTAATAAAATTTGATTATAGAAAGTTAAGAACTTTTGGAATTCTTTTAAATTTTTTCAAAAAAATTGAAGCTCCAAACGAACTTTAAGACTTATTTTATCAACTTTGGTTAATTTAAATTTTTTGTATCTAATAAATAGTTAAAATTTTCAACAATTTTTAATAAACGATGTTATTTGGTAAAAGGTTATATAATTTTTAACAATTT